>JAHQIW010004079.1:0-96089 GCA_019055375.1 Parelaphostrongylus tenuis | reverse complement strand
TCACGTACTTCTCAAAACATCTTTCTCTCTGTGTATCAGCTTATACAACAAAACCCGAGAGTAGATGAACAACATGATTTAAGTAAAGAAATATGCTTCTCAAGAATTTTCTCCCGTATGTTATTAACTATGTATTATATTTTAAAAAAATGAGGTAAAAATTACCGTGTATAATCGACTCCACGTTCCAACTCGCCGATCGGGTTTTCTGCTTGATATGCGAGCAAAGTGACGGCTTGGGATCCATCTAAACCATCTGTCACTTCAAAAGCAATAAGTCAGTTAATACCATCTAAAAGTCGTTGTCGGCGAATCAAACACAAGGCATGACTGTATTGGGCATTGTTGCAATGATCTTAATAATTTATGTTGTGTTTGAACTAAAATATGACTGCTTTTTTTGCAACTACAATCATGAGTGCCAAAATGGTGCGATATACAAAGAATGAAGCCCATTATATAATGATCTCCGTAGGGGACTCACTCATGAAAAAACTGTGTACGATTTCCCAAGATCGTAGAAAGAAACGAGGTGAAAACAATGATCAGTCAGAAAGTTGATAAAGATCATACCAGCTTCGCAATAGTCTCGGTGAAAACCGTTTTTTAGACTGAGAACATAGAGCAGATTGCCTTGTTGCCTTTTCGTTTCGTTGCAGTTTTCTTACGCTTCAAAGTGAACAATTGGAATGCGATAAATTCTGTTTAGACATATCAATTTCGCTGCATCCCAAACACTGAAAAAATATTGATGGGGAGAACTAAATGGATTATAAATGATAAAGGATAAAGCTCTCGGCGCTGATCAATCCCTGAGTGATGTACTATGCAATCGTTTTTAATTCTTAACTTCGTCTGAGATGATTGAATGCATATCAGGCCGTTACAGGAACACATGGTGGCTTCCCCGCTCTATCGAGTCAGTGCTGCTTATGTCCCAAATAAGTCTGAGACCAGGCTGATACTAATTCACCGACCCCGCAGAGATGACTTGCTTGGTGAACCATGAGCGCGCGATCGAACCATCAATCTTGTGTGTGATCCAGAGCACCTCTAGCCACTGCGTCACATGCGCTCTAAACTTGATTACAGTAATTTAAAATAGCCGGTCATCATAGATTATTTGAATAATTTACAATAATTGTTATTTCGTAACTTTCAATGAGATGTCATAACAAAACATATTTATCAGCTTATAAATCATAGCTTTGATTTTTCACCATGCGTGGTGCAGCCGATCAATTCTGCCAGTAAGGTAGTCATTGAGAAGCTGCATAATGTTGAATGTTAGTAGTCACACTTGTCTCACAAGACATCATGGATTTGTGGACTACTCATTGAGAGCGTGGCAATATGCGGATCAAAAAAAAGCCGCGCGTATATGTATATATATATATAAATTTATTTATATATATATATATATATATATATATAGTATTGCATGTATATATATTTTTTGCATATATATAAAATGAATTCGTTTTATATAACCACTTATAGAGGTGGTATGATGTTTCAAATATACACCCACTGATGTGGAGCAATGTGCAAAACATTCGCGTCAGGCGGGACTAGAACCCGCACCACGCTCTTTCCGGGAATGCGTGCTCTATCCGTTACACTGCTGACGCCCATTTTGCACATTGCTCCAATATAAAGGATAAAGGATAAAGCTTTTGGCGTTGATCAATCCCTGAGGGATGCGCCATGCATTCGACTTCAATTTCTAACTTCGTTTGAGGTGATTGAATGCATATCTGGCCTTTACATTGACTCGCGTAGGCCTCCCGCTGAACCGAGTCAGTGGTGCTTATCCTCCCAGACAAGTCTGAGACCTGTCTGGTACCAATTTACCGACCCCGAAGGGATGGATGACTTGGTGAGCCATGAGCGTGAGATCGAACCATTGACCTCGTGTGCGACGCATAGCACCTCTAACCACTGCGCCACATGCGCTCTTTGCTCCAATATATATATGTATATATGTATATGTATATAAATATATATATATATATATATATAAAGTCCGCAGTATTTGAAAGAACTCTGGCCGGACGGCTTAGTCAACTTGAAACGGAGGCCAATTTTCTTAAAAATTTTCTACAATAAACAAATCTGATCTCCCCACACGAGTTTACGACAAGTTGGCAGCGAAGTACTCACAGCCTGTTCGTCGAAAGCGCGCTTTGTTCCAGCATGAAGCCCAAACGTTGCTCCATCTGATTACGGCCTTTTCCGATCAATGCAACATTTTTTAAAAGGTTGCCGATTTGAATCTTTCGATGAGGCTGAAGAAGTATGTCAGGAGCTCTTTGATTTAAAGCCGAAAAAGTGGTACTCGATCAAATCCGAAACATAGCGGAGCGATGGCAAGAAGTGGTGGATAATGATGGCTTGTATTTTGAAGAATAGTAGTTGCTGTTCATTATCTGAATATATGCATGAATTTTGAATGTTTTTTCAAGCGATGGAAACTTTCTTTCCAACCTAGTAATAAGCGCTACAATTGGAAACATGGTGAATAGAAAGATCCGAAAGGGCTATGTGCTCGTAGCTCAGTAGGCAATGTAACTTTGGGGTGAAAGGCTCCTAACGAGTGTAAAGCAAAATGAGTGCCGATGTAGAAGCAATTAGAAATGGCTAAATCAATGGTAGAGCGATGTACAAATCCTATAATCTGTATCGGTGATGTAGAGAGGTACCAAATAAAGCATGCGAAAGGGTATAGCAGGAAAGACGCGTGACGTTTATCGACTTATTGCTCCGTCAACGACTATGCAAGATGTCTTCAGACACACGAATCAAAAGCTTACCGATCTCGTTGAAGTAAAGAAATTAAGATAGTCTATCTGACTCTTCAGATTCAAGCAGTTCAAAATGACAGCGAGAGTTCAGTCACTGTTTCGCACTTATCTTACATAACATTGCTGTATCAGGGATACTTTCGGGGCTAGGGCACGTTACTGCGTTTGGCCTTTGGTACTAAAAGTAAGTTTCCATGCTTTAAACGTGGAAACTGTCTATACTCATAAGCAGTTTGCTAGTCTTTGTCATCCTGTGTGAACGTATCTCAAGGTTTCTCTTGGTCTATGTTAAGCTTTTAGCCATCCGGGTGTGCGTCTTCCCGCCTGGTGAATGACCACCTAGGAATCTTTAATTGTGTGGTTTCGAGTCAAATCTCATTACTCATGAGAAAAATAAATTACGAAAAATAAGTTGCTATATCTACTTTTGGCCCAGATTAATGTTTCACTTCATTTTCCTGTTGTATTCTATTTTTCAGGACGGATTAGTATCATGCTTCGTTAATTCTCAAGTTTTCCTTATTATTCGAATTATAGAACGCGCTGAAAACATAAATCTACAATCAGCATATTTTGTGCTATATCTTTTCATTCCTACACTTGGTATTAGTCTTAACTGCTGTGTGTTGTGGAAGTTGTTTCGAATTGCGAGGTAAGTTTATGTACTATTCTTTTTGGATATTTGCGAAGGAACAATGTTTAGTGCTAGTATAGAAGAGTTCTGATTTAGCTAGTATACTAACAGACTTTCATTCCCAACTTTCATTGGACGTCGATGTGAATCACCAATATGCCGCTCTTATTAATAAGCTATCATAAGGTTTTGGAATTCACAATATATGTTCAACGTTTCGGAAGTTTAATCTTGATCGGAGCAGCGATAACACGGATTTAGTGACTAAAGCAATCGTCTTCCTTGCGACGTTCGTCTTCATGATCGTCAATTCGGAGCAAATCGAGCATATGCAGATCACAGTACCAACGAAGTAGCACCTCGACGTTGCCCTTCTATGCAGAAATGTGGCGGCATTGGTGACCTGATCTCATTCAAGTTTTCCAGGATATAGAACGACCACTGGGCTACTGTAGACCGATAGTATTTTCTACTCAGGTCACAATATCGTGCAGCAGTGGTATTACGTGACAACACAGAAAAATAAGTCTTTATCTTGATTAGGAATCTCGCACTATCGCTCTGCAATCAGACATGCATATGTTGGCGCTCAATCACCTTCAATTCCCACTTGAAAGTTTGCTTCCTTTCTGCTTGCTGGTACCAATGCGACTTTTGAAAGGTGGATTGTGACCAGAGGAGCTAATAATATGGGTCGACAATCGCCCAAGGACCGACCCATGTACTGAAGAACTGGCGAGTGCTGCAAGGTTACTTCAGTGCGGCCAGAGGTCTAAATGGAGAGATAAGTTGGGGACACCATTCGTGTAATGATCACGTGATCTATTCGCTTCAATATAAAAGCTTCGCAGACCATCACAACAAACGAACAGCTGCTGCGAATACTAGATCCGAATCATCATAGCTCTGATGGAGGTGAAATTACCAAGAAGCTAGCTATATAGTTATAGCAACAAAGATCTCTCTAAATCGCATGTTAGCTCTCCTTCCTCAAACACTCTCTTGCAATTATCTGGGAGCGCCTTAGTCTTGGCTGTCATTATGATCGAAAGAAGTTTCACTCAAGCAGTATTCTACGGCAAAGATAGAATCGTCAAGAAGCATATGAAAAAACACACGAAACGTTCGAAGGTCTTTGGTTGACATTTGCTAGGAAACGAACCAAATATTAAAAGTGCTAGGAACCGAACAGCAAAATGTGGTGGATTGTCATATAAAAATTGTATATAATAGTACGTATAAAGGTCCATTTTATGGAGCTGTTAGTATATTTAAATCAAAGCACATTGGTTGTTGCTTACATTCACGGGTATCTAAGCTCAACTTATTTTACAGCGACCTATAATTACGTAGTGAAATGCATTCAAGTATGTTGCCAAAAAAGCATATAGGCAAAAAGTCACTAGAATAAGGCAATTATAGCTGATATGACCCAAAAGATTGACTTTTCAAAAACCTAAACAAAGGAATAGGTTTGAACAAAAAGTCGTGGGAAGTTTCTGAAATTTTCTTTTTTATGCACAAATTAACAGCAAAATCAGCAATAAGTACTCTTCAAAGCATCAACCACCATTATTCACTACTTTCTTCCATCGTTCTGTAAGATTCGGGATCTGCTCAAAGTACCATTCCGGCTCCTTGAAGCTCTTGTCATCTTCCTTAACTTCATCAAATCATTCAAATCGACGGCCATTCGAAAAGTGTTGCATTAATCGAAAGAGGTCAGAATCAGATGGAGCAAGTCTGGACTGTAAGCGAGTTGTGGGAAGACTTTGACGTCGTCTAATTCTTTAAACCTTCTTATCATCATACTCATCACACTGCTCATTGAGCACTTTGAAACTGAAATCAATGAACTAGGCAAATTATATATATATATATATATATAATATATATATATATATTACAAAACTGTCGTGAAAGTGACACGAATATGTCAAAAAGTGAAGCTTTCGGAAATTCCTAAGGACTTTTTGCTTAGCCCCATATTGATATATGTTACTCATAGGTCCGCCTTTCTAAGCTGACGCGAAAATGGTGTTAGTAGTAATAGCAGTGGTAATAACAGTTGTAGTAGTAATGCAGTTTGATGGTTGACATATCGAAGACTTGATCTGCTTCAGAAGCTGAACGCACGATATATTAGACGATTCAGATTTTCAGATCGGACTATTACCAATCTTGCGTTAAATAAGAAAGATAAGTCTCTAGGATTTACATACATCTCGTTAAAATGGTTACTATCGAACATAGTGCTATATTAGGACTGGGCAATCACAAGAATATTGAGGTATGAGCAAAACCACAGACCTCAATTGAGCTTCTTATCCACAGTTACCCTTTCCGGAAATTCAATACAACTCCAAGGCTCTTGGTTTGCCTTTAACCGTGTCGCTGCTCTCACCAATCGTCTGTGAACGGTAAGTCTGTGGAGCACAAACTGGTTTTAAGCTTTAACGGACGGCTTTAGAAATCGATGCCACGTAGAGCGAATTGCACGATTTTCGTTGTCTGATTGTGATTTTCTTTCATTGGCAAGAATTTTTCGAAATTCCTGTATTACATTGATAGAAAAAAATTTTTTCTAATCGCTCATATGATTTTGGTTTACTTATACGTGTATTCTGTAGAGAAAGATGCTGGTATACTATGCAATTGTACTGAATTCAACATATAATCAATTGTATTGCATTTAACAAAGGAGATCACAACGAAAGTCTTCACTTTTGCTCTTCTCTCGTATTATACAAAATTCATGAGTCATCATAAAAAATAAAAATAGGAGAAAAGTTAGCAATTTATCAAAAATTATTATTTATGCTGTATTCGAAAACTCTTCATCGCAAACTCTCACGGAAAACTAAGTATATTCAAATCCTGATTTACTTCTTTGAGCCAAACACGAGGTGTTACAGTAAACTTCATTCGACAGCTGAAGTTTCTGCGGTTCGCCTTTATTCAGAGCCTCGAAAGGTCAAATTGTCCGCAATACAATCAGTCAAACACTTCCATTACACCTTTAGAAAAAATCATCATACCCAGATTTCAATCGCATCAAGCACAAAATAAACTCTCAACATACTCACCGCTCTTTTATATGTGTTCCACCGAGTGATTCGAGTGGAGATCACCGGAAGCAAATCACATAAGCTCGTAGACTCAAATCACGAGTGATGACGAGGCATTCCTTCCTGCGCTTTATGGTTGGATTGGTCGTATTAATCCAAAACGCTTCCACGACCTGATGCAATTGAAATCTGGGTCTGGTGTTTTTTCTAAAGGAGTAATGGATGTGTTTGACTGATTGGATTGCAAACAATTTGACCTTTCCAGGCTTTAAGAAGGCGAACCGCCGGAACGTCAGCTGTCAAATAAAGTTCACTGTAACACCTCGTGTTTGGCTTGAAGAAGTAAATCAGGAATTGTATTGGAGCATGCCGAACTTAATAGACAGTCGGTCTTGGGAACTGTTAAGTTTATTTAATCATTTGTTTATTTCCAATTATTCAGAGTTACGTAAGTGAGAAAAGGTTGAGTACTTATGAACAGTGGAAGAATTATAAGCCGTAATAACCATGTTTGAATAGAAGGCTTAGAACATCGGCATTACACAAGCTATTGATCAGAAATCGGTGTCTTTAGAGAACCATGCTCGGTATTTTGCCCCAATCCGCACCCATATTCAAAAATGGTATTTTCTTATTCCTTTTTGAGATTTTGGTAATATTCGACAGTTTGGATCTAGAGAATCTGAAGGGTATGCTTCAATTTTAAATGGTTTTCACATCATACTGTGAAAGTGGAGTAAGATTTCGGTATTTATATATTAGACGGCGACCAATCTTTAAGCCGCTCTCATTCGCTGAGCAGGAATTTTCAAGAAAAGCGTTAGTAATCTGCCAGCCTAAATCTCTGGCTACAACTACACTTTGCCGATTTTTAATAACACCATTTTGTAACGCTGTAGCATCTAGAATAAAATTTTGTTTCTCACTCGCTTTTCGTCTTCACTTCTATCACGCCTATATCTCTGAAAGCACGAAAACCATACCTCAACTGAATAACCATATTCCAAACGCAACCCGTCGCCCTCCTCCCCTTTCCGTGAGTTGGCCGGCAAGCAAACTCGCCGACGAAAAGGTTTGTATATGGTTAAAATTTGAAGGGAAGACTCGGCAACGGCTTGTTACTAAGGTAATCGCCTAATCTACCTCGTGACGCGACAGTGATCTTCCGCATTATTCGTTGCAACGGTGGGAACTTTGTCATTTTATTGAGGTTTTTTCACCTTAGTAACAGAAAATTCAGATAAAAACATAGATCCTGATGCTACGGAAAATTTCCTACGCGCTGACATGCTTTCCGTGCTTCCAGCGATTTATACTCATGGTAATCAAGACAAAAAGCGATATTGTTCTGGATACTACAACATTATGTCAGGGTGTTTTGAAAAACCGGTTACATAGAATCGTAGCTATAGATTTACACTCTCGAACGATCACAGCACTCACATGGAAAACCCTTATCCAGCGAATGAGATCACCTCAAATATATGTCGCGTCCAACATATACGTGTCAAGCTTTCTCTCATAGTCAAGCATCCCTCGCTGGACAGAGATTTTCATTCAGACTTCCACTAACTATTTGATAGCACGAATCTCAACGACCTCGACGATAAGCTTCGTTTCTAAGAAGGACGTTTCACTGCGTCATTACAGCTATAAAGATTATTGAGTTTCGCACTCGGCGCCGTGTCGGTCGCACAGCGCATTTACATGTGACGTCAGTGCGCGCCGAGTGTAAAGCTCAAGGTTCTTTTAGCTGCAGAGAGAAACTAAAAAGTCTTTCTTGAAACTAAGCTCCTTGAATCTGTTAAGGTTTGCGCTATCGAATGGGTTTGATAGCCTGAGAGAAAAGCCGTGTCTACCGAAAAATAACCAGATGTGCAACACAGCTTTATTCTTGTTGCTACTGCTCGTAAAGTGAATTTTTTGAAAGGCAAGCAAGTCATTAAATTCTCAGATATTTGAGCTATCTACTGGTTATGAAGGGTGCCGGTTTCATGCCAGTGTTTCAATATACGTGCACTTACCGGTATAAGGCATACGCGCCTCGTGTGAAACGCAAATTTAATTTCAGTGTTGCAGCGCATTAAAGAGGTTTCTTGGAAATCAAAACACTCTTGAATTTACTTAGACTTGTGCTATCGAAGAATTGCTGACTTCGTTGAGAAAGCTTTGTTCATCGAAAGATGTTTGAGTGTTAAATAACATTTTCTTTTATTTTTACATTGCAATATACAAGACCTTGCAAAAAGTAAATTTCATCTTTCAAAGTTTCAAGATTTAAGCTATCGAATATTAATAAAATGTCTAAAAAGAGCGAGATATACGTTTTTTTTCTTGAATATGGGAGCCGATAGGGGAAGTACCGTATCCCACACAGTGATGAACACGCGCTCTTCCTACACTTACTCGGGCCACATATTAGATTTACTTCCACGTAGACCTCTATTTGAAAAGTGTAGTTGTGAAAAAAGAGCTTTCAAGCCACGCTCCTTTAAGACAGGCGATACAAATGCGCAATAGGGATTGGAAGTTTGCTTACATTTTAGCAAGGACGTGGTTACTGTTGAAAATTAGAGGATTCCAAGAGATGTAACCAGTCTTTATATCAAAAACCTTTGTAGGTGATTCAATCGTAACATTCCATTCTTTATGTAACGATAGGATATCTCTAACGCACAAACTTCACCTACAATTACTAATAAGCCATCTATGACCTTCAAGGGATTGGGTGCAATTTTAGGCGTGAAATGTGATCTTCTTTTTTGCCCTTACAGCATTCTGTAATAACCTTTTGGAAAGCCAACTAGAATACCGAGATTCTCGAATTTTGAGCTATCTATTGACTAATGAAACTTTAGTGAAAAGCCGTATCAAAGCCTCAGCCGAGCAAATGAAAAAAATTGAGTGCGAAACATGATTATGTTTCTCTGCTGCAGCGTAATAAAAAGTCATTTCCCAAAACTCAAAAGATTGTTTAGATGGCAGTGATTTAGGCTTTCGAATGATTTCCAAATGTCTAGGAGAAAACTTTTATGCAGCAGAAAGGCCTTCAAACAATCGTGTACCTCAGCTGGTACACGTTCAATGGGAATTAAACTCAGTCAAGCCGGCGCTTTAGTCAAGGTCAAAATTTTGATCTTATGCATTGCTTATTCCACTTTGATTAAATCATTAAACAATCTTATGTATCATGGATATACAAGGGACGCGTAAATGAAATGAGTAATGACCATCATTCTGACTAGAAAATCTGTTTAACAAGTCTATGGTACTTCAGGAAGAACGCGATTCGATTCAAGACCACTTCTGGTCTACCGCTCGCTGCAATGTCAGCTGGTGATTCAGTCACTTTACTAACTGAACTAGTACAAACTTCATTTCATATTGTGCCGAAAACTGGACTGCCAGTATGGATTCTTAGTGGAACATGCAAGGTAGAGACACTAAATAATCAAGAACAAAATTTTCTCTTTTGAACATTCAAACGGTCACTTTTTCATAGAAGCATTATGATTAGATCGATCTATATCTAATGCATGCAAGTTCGGTATTCTCGGTGTGGTGCTGGCTGGTGTTGTTCGTTCTCAGATATATTGCAGTATTTCATCCTATTAGATATCGAACTATTTGGACGCAACCGAGAAATGCACTAAAGCAAGTTTCATTCCTTTAGCCATTTGTGTTTCTAATACGGACGATTTGACTATATTTTTATAATTCGTATCATTAGCAGAAGAACAAACCTCAATTACCTCATTTTCAATAAAGAAAGTTATCGGAAAAGCGGATTTGGAACACCACGAACTAAAAAGAATGTAAATCTAGAATTACGGCTGGCGCTTTACGTGACCGGATGAATGAAGAGATTATAGCGCAAAATTTTAGTCTCTTACAAAGCCCAAGAAAAGCACTTTGCTGAAGAGAAGATTCTGAAGGCAGTAGTTTTGCAAAACATCTCAGCGCTTGCTGAGACTATGGGTTTCGGTGCTCAGTCACAGAGAAAAAATTTAAGCATTATTAAGTTCAAAAATGTGCTCAAAAGAATCCAATTTCAGAGCTCTTGGTTGCTGTTGCCTACTTTTCGAATCGCGGATTTTGGTTGTTGTTGTGTATAGAGAAGATGGTCGTATATGTACTGAGTAAGCAAGCATCCCTCAGCATAATCTCAAGGTAATTTGCTGAGAGTAGAATGAATTCGTTATCGAATTGAGATGACGTGCAACTCAAACACTATTCTAAATGTCTAACAGAATTTTATCAGACTCATGCAATTTTTATATCTAAACGATTTGTCTTCGAAAAAATGCTGGCAATCTGATTTCCTTACAATGTTTTCGTTTTTTGTTCCAAAACGCATTTTATCAAATTTGTTCTCGGCGTGAGTATTCATATCATTTTATGAATTACCATGCCTGAGCTTTGCGAGAATACCGTACCTTCAAAACCGATGACTGAAGTTCTGGACCATTTTTCCTTTTTGAAGGCCGTTGGACTTCTTAGATAGATAATGGCCACCGATGTGTAGTCACTTATAAAGAGCAAAGTGTGGCATAGTTGCTTGCAGTGTTACAAGAAAAACTGATGTTAGGAATTTTATCGAAGTCTCACGCCCAAAAGATTGTTCCTACTATGTTCGTCGAGTTTCGGAACGAAATGCGGCTGAATTCCAAAAAGCAATATCTGACCTTTTACATGATTCATATACAGGATATAAATTTATAAGCTACTGTGATGTTGCTCAGAAACTGCCTAGCGAATCTTTACTAGCTGGCCCAATCAAGATATATTATTGTGGTATATCACATCAATTTCAAAGAGGATGGCGTTTCTCAAACTACTTAAAAAAATACGGATCAAAGTTATAATCTTTAGGACCTTTCGACTGCAGTAGTGCCATAATCACAGGTACACCTCAAACTACAGCGCTCCTTAAAATATCATAATGTAATAAGGTCCACATATAAAAAGGATAACATGGGAGAAAGTGGAGTGGTCAATCGTTTCCAGGCTCTGAAGAAGGCGAACTGCCGAAACGTCAGCCTCTGAATAAAAATTAATGTAACACCTTGTGTTTGACTTGAAGAAGAAAGTTAGGAGTTCTAATCACATTATTGTGAGGTAAACTGATTCTTCTTCTAGCATGTACATTTTCATCAAGCTTGTTTGAAAGAAATATGATTCAGCCAATCTCCGTAACCTTTTGTAAAATCTGCTTTTGTAATAGAGAACTATGAAGGACGACTGAGTTTCATGAACTTCTCCGTGATCCTCTAAGTGTGTAGATCGGATGACTGATTAACTGGTTTTGCGAGCACAATACAAAACATGTTAAACAAGCTGTAAGGTATTCAGAGAAGCAAGACCATAAGTACATCTAAGACCACGCCCAAAAAAAAATAGAACTCTTCATTATTATTTGAGCCAACATGCTATATGGTCTGTTAATGGCTCTTGTACAGCCTGTTACACGTATGTCAACCTTACAGTCTCCTCAGTCGTGCAGAAACCGTCGTCTTTTGATCAATCCTCTGTGGGGTGCTCCAGACTCTATACTAAGAGGTAGCGTCGACGAACAATTTACACTGTAAGTCAAGTAAGATTATCACCAGAAATACACCGTTGTACACTCGATTGCTCTTTGGCTGGTATTTGTGTAATATTACACCTATATCTCGAGTGTTTTATCAATACCACAGTCAAATTTCAGAATATCTCATAACTGTTATTAGGTCAACAGTAAATCAACTATAACAGGCACTTCCAAGAACCTTGTTGAGAACCTTTCTTTCTCTTAGAGTGTATGATTGATTGATTAGACGGACTGCACAAGGTCAAACTACCATCTTAACCTACCGACCTTGACCGAAATTTGTTAGCATCAAATTATTCTCGTCTATTGAAGAATCCATCGTCCGTTATTTGCCGACATAAATCAGGCATGTTGTTGACTTGCCGAGAATAAAGCTTTCAAATGATTACTAAAAGTTGTGCGACGGGTTAGAGCACGTGCTTGCGGATAGAGTGAGATGTGGGTTCGAGTCGGGCCTGACGCGAAAGTTTTGCACATCACTTACATCAGGGGATATACAAATACTAAGAGTTTTCGGGAAAAGTTTCTTCTAGCACTAAAAGCAACCAGAAGCTTCTTTATACGAATGGATCTACATTTCATCCCCAAAGGACTAATAATCGTAATGACACGTTTCAAAAATTAATCCTTATGTTTATGGAATAGCTTCTGTGCCCAGCAGATTAAAGGAGCTTGTGCTCCAGTTATTTCCCACGTCGCAAAAGCAGTCTTTTAAGGTGCTCATTAGACCTTGAGTAGCCGAGTGATGGATGTCTATTTCATTTCGACGTATTATGAAAACCTAAAAATGGCTTGTTGCAAAGTTATTCGTCAGGCCTATGTAGTAAGAAGAAGTATCGAATAACTCTTCTCATGATCTGTCTGCATGAGCACGGAATACGTTTTATAAGTAGAAAAAAAAAGTCGTGAACTTAAGCAGGTCGGTCAGTAAGAGATCTAGAAACTACTTTTCCACCTAACAATGCTAAGTGATACGCATTACTTTGGTATTGGCTGGGGCTCGAACCCGCATTATCCGTGTTATCCGTGTTATCTCGATTATTGTTAAAGAATTGTCCTTCTTCATGCGCGAAGGTGAGTCCTGGTTGACAGAATTTCCTTTGCCACATTGGACGAACTCAAGCTAAGTCGTGAGATAATTATGAGCGCAATCTAATGTTTCCTTGCTATTATTCTTTTTCTAAACGCCGGCCTTTCCTGGCTAAAGTAGCGAATTCACAATATTCTGACTTGCTTTGTTGTGAGTCACTGTTAGGTATTGCCTAGGAGGAGCCGGTCACAGAATTTGGCGGGAGTGATCGAAATGCCATTGAAAACTCCGTGACATGAGCTGGTTCGTACCTGTTTGGTTAACGTCGCAAAACACGACGCGAAATTGTATATTATGGTCTCACAAAACAAGGAATGGTCTTGATGATTACAATCTAGTCAGCAATACATCTTCATGACTTTGCCACAATAGCCCAAAGTTACAGAACTGCATTCTTAACAAGTTGTTTTCATACAATAACTGATTTGTAAGAGACTTTTACTATGTGTTATGCTTGAAGGCACAGCAGAAAGCTCACAGGCATGGATATTATCCATTTTACGTCGGAATATCTCTTGTTCGCTCATAAAAAAAACGTCGAACTTCTTCTTGGACGCACGTTTATGTCGCATTGCTTCGAATTTGGTATAAAACCTAAACAGAGTATGCAGCACCTGTGGGGTAGTGTGCAAATGCATGCTCATAGAGGAAGTGTATATTTCGTATGCGTTTATGTATGTGAATTTGTACACGAACTGTGTGTAAGTTCATCGTGAACTACGTACAACACATGTGATAAAGCAGAATAACAAACTCGCGCGGCATACGACGCAATAGCTACTTATTCTATCTGAATGGGTCCTGGTCATCGTTGACTTCGTGCGTTCCGCGCCGTTGTGGGGGCTACCGCAGCGGCGACGGAATGGCGAAGAAGTGATGACGTAGTTTTGTATAGTCTTCCCGGTAAATGTGCCGGGAAGGCGGTATTGCGTAGTGTACGATGCTGCAGGGATTTTGCCGTGATTGGAGCTTATAATGAGTCTCAATTTCGCAATTTTGGGAAAGAACATTAATCCCTAAACCACCTAACAGCCTTCTAAAGAATTGAAAATTTAAACAGACCGGCCAGGTGAAGGGAAGGGATGAAATTCCACACAAAAAAAAGATATTATGATATAGTAGTCGCTGAAGTTGACTCAGTGTTCTCTGTGATGAAGGATTTTTTTCCTGAAATTGAAGGGGATGTTCGAAGGCGCTCAGGGAAGTCTACAAAAAATGCTCGCTTTTTCTAAACACTTAATTTATTCAGTCACTTGAAGAGTAAGACTAGTAACCAGAATTATACAAAGCAATTCCAGTGATGTCCATGCACTGTCTCATTCTTCGCTGCGAGCTATTACCAGCATGTTACGGGGCGTACTGTAGTCTCGGACTACCAAACACTTTGGCGACTAAGAACTGCGCTTCAAGAGGACAGAGGTGGTGTGCATTTAGCCCGCTCAACGATTTCCATCTGTCAAGAGCAGTTTTCAGACTTTAGAGCACGGACGTTTGGCAGTCAAAGTTGTCGTGTCTTAACCCAATGAATTACTCCGTGACGATCATATGGGTAAGGAAGTCCTAATTACCCGCTACATTTCCGCAGACGCGCCTGAAGCGGCTTTAGCACACATTGGAAACAAATTACGGTGGAAACGTGTGTCAAATCGGTGAAAATTTTCGTAGGTGACTTGGTAAAATTTAAAAGAGACTACAAGAGGGATTTTTGAGGATTTATAAGAAATCTTTTTGCTCATTGTTACATCTTCTGATCTAAACGGCGAATGTGTTGAAAATGCTCGGGAAGGAAACATCATAGACAAGTGAGCAATGATAAGGCGACGATATTCAAATGGATGCAAGCCAGCTCATGTCTTGGGGCCAGTTGCATTTCAGTCATTGCTTCAGACTCTCTAACAGGATCTTTCAATGCATTACTTAACAGGGACTTACAGCAAAACAGTCAGAACAATGTGAAATCGCTCCACTAACATGGGAAGACCGCTGCCCAAAGGAAAATGGCACAAAGATAGCACTGGATTGCGCTCATACTTATCTAACAATTTATCTCGACTCTCTTAAATATTGCAAAGGAAACTGTGTCAACTAGCATTTTCCGCAGTTCATGAAGAAGAAGAAATCCTTTTCAACACCCGAGATAATACGAAAAGTGCAAGAAGACCTCAATGGAGAATAAATCAGAGCAATTGAGTCGAAAGCAAGAAGTGCTGACGCCCGCACAGTAAACTGTGTTTAAGGATTAAGCAAAAAATGAAAAAGATGTCAAGGCACAATTCGACATCGTCTGTTACCTTTTCAATATTTAGTACCGCGATTACTTGTTTGAGTGAAAAGCAACTACAGTTCATAATTGTTTCCCCCTCCTGCTCATTCCCAACACTTCTATTAGATGGCTGGCCTGCATATGTGCATTATTGGATGCATATCTTGCTGGATGTGTTATATGAGCAGATGCTAGATGTGCAGGATTTTTATGATAGTCCAAACGTAAAACTCAGTTTCAGTTAACCATATATGAGCTATATTTCAAGAACAGTTCAAGGGTTCTGACAGTGTTCCTCAAATTTCAAAACTTGCTTGAAAATCCAATTGTATTTCCCGGCATGATACGACAGATAAGGAATATTGATTAAACACAAAATGGCCATGGAATAAGAAAACCACAACTATAAAGCTGTTTAATAAAAACAGTTCTTGCCCGTAACATATATATATATATATATATATATATATATATATATAATATATATATATACCTTTAGCCTGAAAATACCGCCTCTGCCAGAAGGTACCTTAAGCCTTTCCCAGCAAAGTGCACTGATTTTGATAAGCGGACTGCTATCTGGTTCGAACCACAGCGTTTTATTCTTTAACACACACGCTTTGTGCAGTTCCCGTTCACAGCACAGTTTTTTTTCCTCATCAGAATTTCAGCTTGTGAAACTCGGATTTTGTGCCGTAACCTGCTTATAAATGGCCATCCTCATTAGAATAATCTTTCAGAAAACCCATTGTCAATGATGGAATGGAATGCTTTGGTATTGAAAGTGTAAGAAAACCACATATATACACTTCAACAACTTTACAATGACACAGTACTTGGATGAAGAGCAAATTTCTGTTTTCGTCACTCATAAAAACTGTCCAAGAACATATTACACATAGGGACAAAACGGACATAAAGAAGTTGTAGGGATACAGAAAATGTATGAGGATATCGAATAATAGAACGACAACCACGAAAAAAATCGGTGCACCGTGGTTGATGCGAGAGTTTACGATTAGCACACACAGACACACACACGCACATACAACTGACGGAGCATGACTAGGCGGCGGAGCCCGTTTGGGTTGTTACGCTAGCCCCGGAATAAGAAGCCAACGGTGGGATCAAGTGAGTGAATATACAGTGTTAGCAGTGGGGTCACTACTGAATACACATGGGTAGATTCTCTTAACCGCGGTGGTGGGCTGACCATAGCCTAGGTGAGTTCGCTCTGCCACGAAAACGCTATGTTTTGCTCGCGATTCTTGTGAGTTCATCTAACAGTTGTATGAGTGCAACCTTATGTCAGTAGTTCACGATAACAAGATTGTGTGGAGAGAGCAATAATGGATTAATTACGATTTGAGGTGAGGTTGTCTGCGTGAAGTCAAACGACCGTTCGAATGATGCCCCGCCATCAAACTGACTGTTGAGGTTGGTGGCAACTGAGTGCCGCCCTCGCGATTTGGACCATTTTCTGTCTAAGGTCCTCACACCTCTGCGAGACCACTTGCTCTTTAGAGTCATGGACCATCTTCGTTGCATAAATTATCATGTAATTCCCAAAAAGATAGCATAACTCCTTTGGGAGGTTTGCTATTTTCACGCTTCGCAAAGGATCATATCTTCTGCTTATTAGATCAGTGGGTCTATGAGCTTGAACATCGTGTCGTCTTACATGTTTGAATACGAGATGGCGAAAGGAGAAGACGAGAGTTTTCCTGTAAAAGGATAGAGACCTTGAACTGACATTTATACGAAGCGTTTAACTAACGATCAAAAGGAAGCTTTAAAAAAGATTAAAAAAAAACAAAAAAAGTAAGAAAAAAAAAGAACACATAAAACATATGTCTTCAAATTGCTGAATTGTCGGAGACTCAATGGTAGGTGGCCCCAAGCTGAGGTGGTGTGCGAGTAAGAGTGGAACCGAATTATTATTGAACTGTGTAATGGTCCCCAGTTTTACTGGTCCTATTTATGCCACGAAAGTTTCGGGGGTTAAATATAATTAGCCCCAAGCTGGAGTTGTTTTACTGTTTTTTTTTTTGTTCAACAAAGAAAATGCAGTTAGTCTTTGTAGATGATACGTTTCCTTAGAAGGAACTCATAATTTTTTGAATTGTTCAATATAATTCCAAGAAAGAATGATTTAAGCTCAAAAAGGGGTTGGTTAGGACGAACCTCCGAAACACCGGTGTATGACCCTGGCGTACCAACCCCTTTTTGAGCTTAAATCATTCTTTTTTGGGATTATATTGAATGTTTTTTTGGGGGTTTCAAAAACAGTCTATCTTTTGAATTAGTTTTTGAATTGTGCTCCGGTCTCTGTTGATTTTTCTGTGAACGGAATGTTACCTGCTACATTTGCGTTTTGATCATATTGTGAAGCTCTCGCTTCATTTGTTGGCCCAGGTTTATCAAGGGCTATCTCTTGGGATTGTAGATCGTCTATTTCCAAAGGTATTGAAAGAATAGCTGGCCCTTGGATAAGACGTCGTGATGGTAGGAAATCGACGCGTCCCGACAGATTCCTTGTTTGCTGTTGATAAGCTCCTTTATTCTGCCTACTAACCAGAAATGCCTTGGTTGTAGGGATCGTCTATGAGTACGACATCGCTCTCTTTGGGAGTATGTTTTAAGTCCTTTTTTTAAATTATGGTTCTTGGTGTTTCTCCAGTAGTGATGTAAGATATTGACGTCTCCATATGTACCAAAATTTCTCTGTAAGTTTGCAAGACGAACTTACCTGTTGTTTTTATTTAGGAGGGGCTGCGCCTAGGCGGGATAGTATAAAGGGTCATAATCTTCACTGAGTCTATCCAATGGGTAAGGTATTTCATACTTGCTTTGAATAAAATCTATAGGTCTGAGTATTTTTTCTGTTAGGGAATCTGAGTCAGCGTATGACAGTGGTCTCGTATTTAGAAGGGATTTGATTTCGATGGCAACCGTTGTGATGTGCTTCATTGGAATTTTGACGCTAAAGCCTTGTAAATAGAGTGCTTAACTGATAGAATGAGCCTTTCGTAAGAGCCCCTTGCCATGGGGCACGTGGTGTGATGTAATTCCACTGCATCTCGTGGTAAGCGACCATACGTTGTACTTCTGAATCATTGTGGATGGTCTGAAGGCATTTGGTGAAAATGCTTTCTGTTAATACGAAAGTTGGGGCATTGTCGCTAGTAATGAAAGAGGATTTTCCCCGCCTCGCAAAGAAACGGCGTTGACACATAAGGAAGGCCGTCGTTGTCAAATCGGGTACGATATTCAGGGTATAAGTCTGATGGTCATACAAATTATTATGATCTCGTAACATTTCATCTCCGTGGAGTCTGATTGTCTCACTGTTAATGGGCCAAAGTAATCCAGGCCGACATGCTGAAAAGGACGTGATCTTTGAACCCTTTGACGTGGTAGGTCATCTTGTTGCGGATATTTATATGGAAAGCTATTTTACCGTGGCACTGAATACAACGATGGAGGATTCGTGTTACTTGTGATCGTAGCTCGGGGATCCAAAATTTTTCGCGGACCATTGACATAGTATGAGCTGTACCGGAATGACCTTTATTGTGGCAGTCTCGGATTATTGCTTGAGCTAATCATGAATTCTGTACTATTAGTAAAGGGCTTTTAGTGCCTTCCAATAAGTCGTTTCGCCCTAAGCGACCATAACAACGAAGTAATCCTTCTTTGCCAAACTTAATGTTTAAATGTGCCATACTTGATAGTATTTACTGTTGCTAATTGATGCTCCTTTACCAGCACTTTTGCAGCGATAGCTATCTCTTGGCCGGAAATGTGGAAATGATGATTTGTTTCCGTCAGTAAGAGTGGAGAGAAGTTTACGTGGCAACGTTTGGAAGCGTTTAGCTTTTTGACTAGGGTGCAAATGTATCGTAGGATCCATGCTATGATTCTTTTAGTATTTAGCAAAGGAAATTTACTCAGTGATAAGATAATGTCGCCTATGTTATCTCTATTTAATGGGTTCTGCGTAACGTTAAATTGCAAATGGTGGTGAGTCTGTGGGTTAACATCCTTCAATGTTGCGTCGTTACTATGAACATGGATTGCTGGAATCTCTATTGAAGAGGCTGCATTATATTCGAATGTGTTGGAAACAGCTTTCCAATTTTTCGGAGTTTCACTAAGAAATTAGGGTTCTTTCCACGAAAAATGCTAATTGAGTTCGGATCGATTGAGGCCGCGTGTGGCACAGTCTGCCGCGTTGTCATTTGTTGTCACGCGGCCGAAAACAATCCGTGGTGTCATTCTATGTATGTTCGATGATTTTTTCTATTTCCACAAATCGGTTGAGTATCAGACGTCCAACAGTCGTTTGTAGCTTACGTCTTATCCAACTAAGTGCTATTTTCGAATCGGAGAGAATAAAAATCTCGTGAATTCTCAGTAGTTTCTTGAAGCTGTTAACACTGCGTTTGTTAGTCTATGTGCTGGGGTAAGTGCACTAAGTTCCACTTTCGGTATAGTCATGGGAGATTTTAGTGAAGGCAACTTGCTTTTTGCCATAAGAAAATTGACAGACTGTTCTGAACGTAAATATATGCATGTTGCCATTGCTTCAGAGCTAGCATCTGCAAAGGTTACTCAGAATGTAATTGTCGCTCTTCATGCCGATGTAGCGTGGTAGAGAGATAGAGAATCCTTCTATTTCCGCCCAAATATCAGCCCATTTTAGTGCATCGCCCATTGATAGGATCTTGTCCTATTTGCATTCCCGTGACCATAAGAAGCGCAAGAAAAGCTTTCAATTTCTGGAGGGGTACGAGGAGTCGGAATGGATCGAATGTAGAAGCGAGTGTACTGGTGACTACTCTCTTAGTAATTTTTTGGTGAGTTTTCATACCAAATGATAGCTGTATTTGACCAAGATGGATGTTCCAAGGGATCCCGAGTACTTTGGGCAGTTTCTCGTTTGATTTATCGGGCGCTGCTATTTAAGACATCAAGGTTGCTTCATTTGAATTGAACCCGTGAAGATTCATGCTTAGCTCATTGATTACTTGCTTCAAACGTAAATAATAGCGAAATGATTCTTCGAGATTGTCAGCAGTTGAGAAAACGTTATCAACGTATAAGTCATTCTTTATTTCTTCTACTAATCGAGTGTTGTTTGTACGTGCCAAGACGGTAATGAATTGTTGCCGCCGATGAGAACGGTAATGCAATCAATCCAGAGGTTACTCTATTATAGCGAATAATCTTAACGTTACTTTGAATGGGCGGTAATCTATGATTTCGAAGCCATAAACAACGAGTAGAATCACTGTCATCTTCATGGTGACGGATCTGCAAAAATGCTTTCTCAACATCCGCAGTGAGGGCTATTCTTCCAAATCTGAAACGAGCGAGGAGTCCGAATAGCCCAGGAAGAATGAGGGGTCTACACGACGCAAAGCGTCGTTTAATGACGGATGACCCATGTAATGGCTGAATGCATCGTAAACTATTCTTAATTTGATTGTTGGCTTGTTAGGTGTCAGAACTGTTTGATATGGCATGTAATGGACACGAGAAGGGGGTAGAGTGTCTTTATCATTGACCTCTTACAAAATAATTGATCTGACTTGCTAATTAAATAAATCATTGTACCTCTCTAGTTGATTTTCGTTGTTTTTTAAGGATTTCCAAACGCTTGCTAGTCTGTTAAATGCAATAATTCTGTTATCTGGTAATGAGGTACATGATTCTTTCCAAGGGAGTCGAACATAATATCCATCGACTTTTTTCTGGATAGTTTTATTGAAGTTACTCCAAATTTCTTGTTCGATCTGTTTCTTTTCTTCATTTTCAGAATTTCCAAATTCTTGTGTCGCGACATATTGGTCATCGTGTATGAAGGCTGTTTTTACTTGAGCTTGTAGAGTTCAACTTTGCTCCCACACTGCAGTGTCGTCATACTTGTCATTAGCGTCTGACATTTGTTGTTCTATTTCTGAGTGATGTAGTCCTAGCAGTAGGTTGTGGTCTTTATTTTATGACTGTGACGTCTCCTGGGGTTTACCGGTCGGTAAGTGTCCAAGAGTTGTTGGGCGTAAATAAAGACCTGATGGTAACTGGATGAGAGGGTAATCTGTTTTCATCAAAGTTCACAGTTGATCACATCCGAGAAGGATGGTGGGCTGGATGGGTTGTTGATCTTGACTGATTTCAGTTTGGACGTCATTTTCATATATGAACTCCAGATCTTCAAGAGTCATATTTGGCATTTGAATTAGTCTTGAAATATTGTTGTGGGGTGCAAAATGAGGAAAATTCTATTATCATCCTTGTCCCACGCGTCTATAGGGATCATTTTTGACCAATATTCTTGTGCAGTCTGGGCGCCGAACGTGTTGAGGCGTAACTTAACTTGCGTTTCTGGTCGATGAAAAAGCTGGTGTGATGTCTTCAGTTAAAGTTCGATAACCGACTACGTTTACGTTGGTCGCGTTAGTGGGGCCTTTTTGTTGATGTCCGCCATCTTTTTTAGACTTTATACTAGTTTTGGGGTTTTGATTAGGGGCGGCAGAAAGGCAGCATGACGTGTGGTGGGATTTGTGGCAATTGCGCCATAATGTCCCTTTGCTCTGCGCCGTGGTATGTGTTGCAGATGCGCATATATGACATCGCTTGCTATCTTCAAGGTACTGATACCTATCCTGTGGCGTGCATTGGAAAAGGTTATGGTTGCCTCTGCAATACATTCAAGTGTACCTGGGAAACTGGTGGTCTCCCTTGTTGACTGTTGCTTTCCCTATGAGTTGAGAGGCGTGAATCAGGTTTACTGGCGGTTATATACCGCGTTATGAATTCCTCATTCACCAATGTCTCCTCTAAAGATTGTAGAAGCTACTGCATGGTAAAGATGAACCTGCTGTTGTTCTACTAGCCAATACTTTTCTTTGCGTTTCGGGTGGGAATTTGGTCAATACTTTGTTGTACATATATTGACTGTAGATATGCTCACTCTTTTGAGCTAACTGGGTCAGTATGGTCCGCACGTTTTTAAATACTACCCTTTGGTCATTTATAGCGTTTAAACGAAGCAAAGTTCTGTCTAACTTTTGAAGCAGTTGGGCGAGAAGTTCTTCTGGGTTTGCGTATTTGGAGGTTAGAGATGGATAGCCTTATGATAGTTATCTTTGCTGATTTGAACTTTTTAATGGCCTGGAGGGGTTTTCCCTTCAAAGAACTAATTAAATAGTTGAACTTTTGAAGGTCTGTTCCCAGAAATTGTTCCATTCTCAGATGTCGCCATTAAACCTAGGCGTAAGTATCGTCGGAAGCTCCATTTTCGAACAGTGGGTGTTTCCGTAGTTTCCTCTTTTTTAGTTGGCAGTTGGAAGGTCTGTAAATGCTCCTCTTGCTTCCGTAGTGAGTCAGTTTGCGTTAGCATAATGGTTATATACTCAAAAGAGTCGTCTAACAGTTGTTGAGAATGGGTCAAGGCGCCCCTATAATTCTGTTCAATATTATCTGGGTCAGGATATAGTCCTCTATTTCCTCAAGAAAAATATACAAGCCTTTTTGCACGTTATTCCTCATCTTCTCATCTGAAGATAATCCAGCTTCACTTTGGACCCTTGCAGCAGTGAGGTCTTGCAATGTTGTGGAATTCTGTATTCGTATCTGGTCTTGCTTAAGTTTTGCCAGTGCTTTTTCGAGTTGCTCTATGGCTTTAATAAGTATCTCATTTCTGTGAGAAAGAACAAAACTACGTGCCGGAAACGCTATGTTCTGCTCACAATTCTATTGAGTTCATCTAACAGTTGTATGAGCCAACCTTATGTCAGGAATTAGTACACGATAACCACGACTGTGTGGAGTGAGCAATAATGGATTGACTACGATTTGAGGTGAGGTTGTCTGGATGAAGTCAAGCGACCGTTCGGATGATGCTCCGCCATCGAAACTGTCTGTTGAGGTTGGTGGCAGCTGGGTGCTGCCCTCGCCACTTGGACCATTTTCTGTCTAAGGTCCTCGAACCTCTGCGATACCACTTACTTACTAGAGTCATGGACCATCTGCGTTGCCTAATTTATCATGTAATTCCCGAGAAGATAGCAAAACTCCCTTAGGAGGTTTGCTACAATTATTACTGTTCTAAATTAACAAGTTGTGAGTAGAGATAATATATATCAGGTTCGCAACGTATATCCAACTGCTAATCCTTAAAAATTCCAAAAGGGCAGTTATAATTTCTGCACAAGATAGTTTATGTGTACTTCTTGTTTTGAACGAAGATTAGTGCGGAGAGTTTCTGTTTTTTTTTTGCAGATTATTGTAGTAAAACATGTTCATTTGCAGCAATGTATGTGAAAGACTGCTTGTAAAAAACTCGAGCTTGGAGTGATTATTTGCGATACTGCCTAGGTAGTCCTGTTGTGGCGGAAAAGGATTAGAAATTATTATCCCATTACGATGCAGCTAATAAAAAGGATAAGTCTAACGCTTGCATTGCTTATAAATGAATTGCATATTCTCAATATACGTGCGCATAAGATGTATGAAGATATTTGTATGTGTGTGAAATGAATTTTTGCCACGTCTCTACAGTCAAGTGACTAGCACAATAGGCAATTCAAAGTCGTTTTTTTTTTATCAAAGCTAAATGCCAACACAAGTGGTGCCTTAGACATCGAGGCATAATAGTGATCCCCTGGGCCATACAATGATATCGACGATTCTCTAAATCGCAGAGTAATTTTTACACATATAATCAACACTATTAACAACTTGCCTACAATGATATCGTCACGTAGCACCGCTCCACTTGAAAGAAACACATCTCTCTTCTCTCTGTGTTCACTCTGGCGAACAGGATTAAATAAGTCACGCGTGGCGGATTACGTAAAGGATATATCTGCTCTTAGTAGATATTTTCTTAGAGAACACGTAGCGTAATGATTAATGATGCGGTGCTTCTGGGAGCAAGATAATGAGCAAAAGGCTGGGTCGATTCCTCCTCAAAACTCTCCTGCAACCAATGAACGATTTAACTGAACTATTGCAGATAGTCATCTCGACCAGCATTCTACGACAGTTGGGAGGAAGATAAAATCTTTACGCAGCAGCTGAATCAACAGACGAATAATCGTACTTTCCTTCGAGGATGATTGCAAATGCAGGAAGCGTGGTCATGCTCGCAGCAAACTGTGATTACTATTTGCATTTTTAATGAATAATAATCATTTCCGAACTATGCAAGGTAGTGTGTAGCACAGAGGCTAGATATTCCTGAAAGGCACATTTGATCGTTTGTTCATTTTGTATCTTTAGCAAATCAAATAGTTCACTATTATAAATGTAGAAAATGTACTATTAACCTCTCCTGGCAAGTTGACAAAGACTAAGTTTCATCGGTAAATCGCCGCAATACTGCGTAGATTAACCAAGAAATTAGTTAACTTTACGCTGCTTCACAGAGGCTGAGTCGCCGCTTTTCCATAAAGAAGTGATCAGAACATGAAGCTTTATTGCTCGTCTTCTTCCTAACCAACAAGTGACTGAATTCAATTCATCAATGAACATTAATGGTCTTCAACAAAAGTTAATTTAAAGAGTCGTTGTATTTAGCACTGTTTACTTTGCACTTTAAAAGCGTATATTTAGGATTTCAAAGTTGCACCATCATTAATTTTGTTGTATGGCGTATAAATGGCCATGAAATGAAGATCTAACTTTTATACTAGAACAATAATCCGCAAAAAAAGTTGTGATTTATGGTACTGCTAAGATACATGAAGTTACTACAGATCATTTGTGGATAATAGTTTCGCAACTTTCTTCGTTAGAACCACAGAAAAGAAAAGGGATTTGAAAAGATGCTCACAGCTGTTTTATCCTGTGATGATGGTATTGTAGTAACAGTGAGTCGATTTCATAAAACTGGAACGCTGCGCTAGTAAATTTACTTTAATGTAATTCTTAAGAATATTTAGAACCTTACCCGTGGTTGGTATGCCAGGGCCATACATACGTAATGCGTGTTTCGCATGTCTCGCCCTCCACGTCAGTGGCCCACGTCCCTTTAAACATTCTTAAAAATTATATTGAATGTTTATTGGGAGGTTTTAAAAACAGTCCATGCCTTGGATCAATTTTGTTCTACCAACTACGATCCATCGACTGAAAAGTGGTGATGGCACAATGTCATTGTACATTGTGCTGCCACCACATTTGCCTCCCCCATTGCTATAATCCAGAGCTTAATGAGGGGCGTGGGCCATTGACAAGGAGGGGGAGATCACCGAAACGCGAGTGTATGACTCTGGCATACCATTTTCGAATAAGGCTCTAAACCTTCTTAAAAATTACATTGAATGTATGTTGTGAGGTTTAAAAACAGTCGATGCCTTGGTCAAATTTACTTTATTTGACAACGTCATTTTATATTGGCGCGTTCCCCATAGATTGTTCATTGATGACAATTTTTTCTTTTTGGTTTTTTTCTCTTATTTCTATTGAAGTTTTTCGAATTTTCTTTCTATACGCGCAATTGTATTTCAGTTGTTCAAATCATAATGGTCGGAACATAGCGAGATAGTACTTCAGAAATCGACCTTTCAGTAAGCATTGCATGATTTCCTGAATGCAGTATTGGTACACATCATACATCCAGCACGTATGTTCTTCAAAATCAGCTGCATTATACATTCACCGCATATCGAACCTTGAGAGTGACAGTCAATTTTTGTGAAAGGATTCTAATTTCTGTGCGAAAAGTTAGCCGTTTTGAAGAAAATCGTCTTCTCACGCACAGTTAGAAGACTAGGTGTGATTATGATGTGAACGGCTTGGTACGCACGTCACTGCATACAAATCCTAAAGTGAATAGAAACTGATAGTATTTCGTGCTGCCAACCGCGAAGTCATTTTTAACTCAAGCTGTTCAAGTCATCTGTTTCAAATATTACGTTGAAATACTATAGTTCGAAAGAAGTTTTCCATCGTTTGATAAAACATTTGAAATTTATGCATTTATTCAGTCAGTAAACAACAATTATTCGTCAAAATCCAGGTCACCGTTACCCACCACTTTTTGCCATCGCTCCGCCACGTGTCGGATCTGATCAAAATACCACTCCTTCGGCTTTGGATCAAAGAACTCTAAACATGCTTCTTCAACGTTATCGAAAGATTCAAATCTGCGACTTTCCAAATAGTGCTACACTGATCGGAAAAGGCCGTAACCAGATGAAACAAGGTCCGGACTATGGGGTGGATGCGGTAGAATGTCAACTCCGTCCAATTCCTCAAACTTTGCCTCAAGTCTTTTTAGCTGTGTGTGGTTGTCTTGCTGAAACAAAGCGCGCTTTCGATGAACAAATTTTGGGCTACTCCTCAGCCAACTCCAGTTCCAGATCTGATTCTGCAGCAGATATAGACAGATCATTTATCAATAGATGCGCAAGAAGTAGACCTTCCACTTATTCAAGAGATCACACATGATTCATGCGAAAAAAAAGACGTCATTCTCATCCAAACGACGGACATTTCCTTCCAATCTAATATTTTTTCTGCTGATATTTTATTTTCTTTCTCACTGGGTGGGACGTATTTCGGGTGCTCTGATATGTGCCAGCTGGCCTTAATGAGATAAGTAATAATTACTTTTGAGAATATACTGTTGGAATGTGCAAACTTGTAGACGATTAAATCTTCATTTTCAGGTTCCATCTCTGTTACATGTGGGCATTTTGACTTGTTGTATGGTTACTTTTTTGCACGTATTCTCAACTCTGGAAGATTGCTTGTACAATCTGCTTATTTATAGTATAATACTTAAATATAAAATCGACAAAAATTATGTTACTGAAATAACAAAGAAAAACTTCACAAAAAAGAGTTGGAAAGAAAGCTCTGGGACACTTTAATATGCATGAGATAGCTACCATATATATCATGGGAATACAATAGTTTCTTATGCGAGATTTTCCCAATGAAGACCTAGATATTATGCGTCTTCATTTTTATTTACTTAGAATCCTTCGCCATGTTTAACGATAAAATCGAAGTACGTGTTTTATTACGCCATTGAATTTTCAATGTTGTCGCAAATGGCCAAGAACTTTATTTCCCATCTAAGTAGAATTATGCTCTCACTGCTATATAGATCACGGAAAAGTCGCGCTGTATGATAAACGGTTTACATTAGTCACTTGACGTGTGAATTTCGTGCAGTTTCTGATAATAGGACGTCGCACCACTCTGGCATGAAGAAGCGCTTGCAAGGCGAATTTGCAACAAACAAACACACATGTTTTAGTTTTATATTCATGTATTATAGAGACGATGAGTAGAGGAATGCAATGGTACTGGAAGGGTGCAATCACAGAGGCCGCAGATAGCTCACCACTTATAACATTGAAAATATCTCTTCTTGGTAAGGGTAGACGAGTTAGTTACCGTAAAATAGTGACGGCATAGGTTATATACGTCCTCTACTTCAACCTATTCGAGACGGCAATAGAAATCGCTGCGCTCGAAGCGAATTGCAAAGAGGAGCGCGATTTTCGTCATCTGATTAGGATTTTTCTTCCTTCTTTCTTCCTTTCCAAGAATACCAATAAAAGACCTAAATATGCTGGGTTTCAGCTTCCACAAACAAAAGTGTTACTTTCTCAATGCATTCCTTCTCAAAAATTTTTGCTCAACGCTTTGTAAGCAATATCCACGTAGTTTAAAACCCAATGCATTGCTATGACAGCTCTAAGCGCTTATGAGTTTCTCTGGATAAAGATTTTGCCGGACTTTCCATAGACATTCATGTTCGTAGAAAAAGAAGAACTAAGTTATGCTGATTTGCCTCATTGGTCTACAAACTCAGACGAAATCAAACAAGTAGGATCCGTTAATCAGAAGGATACCGCTATTGCTAACTTCGGTGTGAGGAGCTAGGACGATTTTTGTCATGAAATTATGTCAGATACCTGCTTTTACTGAAAGAGATTACTAAAATTTATCAGTGTAGGTGTTAAAATTTATTTGTCAAACTAATGAAAGGTGACGGATTAAAACTCAGTCGATGATTAAGAATTCCTTGATGCTCTAATGAACTTTCATTCCAATACAGCAGTTTGTTCACTCAACAGAACTGTGAGAAATACAGAGAGCTTCATAATTCTCCTCAAATGTAGTGGTTTCAACGAAATTTGAGGCGAATATCATACAGATCGATTGAAAATTGGCCGAATTGAAAGATATGCAAACACAGACGACATCTTGCAATTCTCCTTCATACAGCCGCCTTGTTTACGAATGAGGCTGACTATAAGTTCACGTCGGCAACGAAATGAGAGTATAGCTCAAAACGACTTGAGGTGGTAACCGATTGCGAAAAGTTCAAGCTAGTATATCTGATGATTATTTTTTCAACAACACAATACACGTGTTTCGGTTTTGGCAGACAGTTCAGTTGGACAGTACCGTTCGTCTTTCGCCTATCCTCTTGGGGAGAAGCGAACCCATTCACATAGAGAAGGCGCAGACGTACTATTTACACTTGCCGTCAAGTGAAAGAAATAACTAGATCAGCAGTGTTGTACTCTCGACTGCTTTTGGCTGTATTTATGAAGTATCATGACTGTTCGTTTTAAGTGTTTTTATAAGACCAGCGCACAAATTTCAATGTATCTGATGATTACTTTTTAACCATTCATGTGGTCTGTTGTGGGCAACTTATAGAGCTCAGTACAAAAAAAAAACAATGAGATTTATAGAGATTTGAGCGTAGTTTTGAAAGAGCACTTTAAACGCATTAGTTATGTTACATCGCAAATACCACCCAAGAGCAATTGACTGTACAACACTGCCGTCATAGAGATTTCTTTCACTTGACGGCACGTGTAATTAATACGCCTGTGCCTTCTCAATGTAAGGAGATGAGCTCCTCCGAGAGGATTGCCTAAGACAAAGTATAGCATTATTCTAAAGCCGAAACACGTGTATCACAGTGTTCACCATCGTTGTGCTTTCGTTGTCGTTCGAGTCGGATCTTTTCTGGAGGAAAGTCTCTCATATGAAAACCTCATGCGACAGTGCTCCTTTGATGCAAGATGGTTAGTCCTTCGTCCTTGTTGTGCAGCATGGGTTTGGATCAAACGGCTCTTAAGATTACGAGACGCGCCGAAATGTTGGTCGAAGAAATCGTTATCTAACAACTTTGTGAGACTGGCTCAGTTAACAAAGAAGGTCGTTCTTGTTGTGTAGCATGGGCTGCGCTTAGTAAGTGCGAAGTCACAAGAAAGTCGGCTATCATTTTATTATTAATCTCTAGGCTGTCAGTATCTAAGATTTCTGCACGCTGTACTGCCCGATGAAAAACTTGTTTTATCACTGAAAAATCTCATCATTAATAATCACTTTGTATGAAAAACAGTACTACAGGGATGAAGTTTGTTGTGTGAGAATATAACTTAAAAGCGCTTATTGCACAACTTAGGATTTTTAAAAAAATTATATGGACATATTCTTAGTATGTGGAGGAAGTGGGTGAGGGGTAGAAGCGACCGAGTGGTAGTGAGGCTCGTCGCGGAGCGGCGCGGGACTGATCCACACACCCAACACGCCATTCGGAAAATACGCCCTAGCTTGGTTGTCCTCTAGATTTCAAAGAAACCACTCGACCATTATTCTACGACGTTGATGAAGATGACGAAAAACGAAATGAACGCTGAAAGTCCTAAGATTCTCTGCTGAAAAAAATCTGCAAGACGGGTCAATAAAGTGGTTTTCGGCATGCAGTAAAAGAAGAACGTGCATTTGTTATGATGCAGAGCACTTCCCAAGAAAAATCGTATTGCTGACGCATCTTCAAAACATTCCATTGGTATTTAATTATTTATAAAAAGTGTTTATTCGATAACATAAAATTTATGTAATCGACACCTTTCAACATAAATCTCTCCCTGCAAAAACAGCACCGGTCAATAAATTACACTTGTAATTATTCAACTTTCTTAAAATCAACAAACAGCACATTTTCTTATAACAACACTCAAAAATTCCTATAATAACAAATAGTTTCTCGAGATGTTTTTTATGTCCAGCGAAGACGAATGGTAGTATATACATAAATAACAACTCAATTGGCCGTATTGAAAGTCAGGTGAAAAGCAAGGTGTACACTTCAACCACTATTCACCAACCCGCATAGCAGATAAGAGCATGCTATATACGTCCTACAATCAGAAAGTGGAATTGCTCGGCAACGAATGTCTATAATTCAGGGAACGGCCCACGAAGTGATTACAGAGTTCGAAAACTTTGCATGGAAGATGGAAATGCTAGCAAAAATCGCTTTAGAGGAGCCTGTCTGCGGGATTTGTATTGCATACGAATTTGTTTTCAAAAAAATGCTCAAGACTACTGTTAGATATGGTGGCAATGGCAGTATCAATAATAGCACAGTTCATACGGAAACCGACCAAAATCTTACGAACTAAAAATTGCGCCACATTAACACCTACATGGTGCTAAAATTAGTACTGAATAATAGCTCAAATGAAGGCTATGGGCTACATTTTAGAGGATACAAAACTTGCGCCAAACTTGTTTTCCCAAACAGGAGGCTCAAACCGCTAGGACATGATTCTAGTGCGGCACACCTATTAGTTTGATGATAAATGACAGTTCAAAAACTCCGCCCATAAAGACTTAAAGCAACGCAAACAAAACAAAGGTATTGAAAAGCTCAAAGCTAACGACTCCTATTACTTGTCATCGAAATCCGAAAGGATATAATGCTTGCCTATCAACGTTGTGCAATCAAGACGGAGACCGGGCTATGATGTAGAATTAACAACAAACTGCTCGATGCCCAGATTGTGCGTTACACAAATTTATCGATCTTAGAGCCATATATTACAAGTATTTTTTCAACCCCTCATGAAAATCAACTTCAAAGCCAAAAAGTCTAAATTAGAGGAGGACATAGCGTGCAGTCATTCTGTCCAAATAAGGTGAACGAAGGATTTTTCGTAGATATAGTTCAATGTGTTCAGTGAATGTGCCCTCCACGAGGTTTATTCTGTCGAGCATACTATGAATTTTGATCAGCAACTACTTGAAAAGCAGGATTCCAGCGAGGCTTTATAACGTGGACGACATCTAGATTGATGAAGCCCGTCTTGAGATACACATGTCCCTCCTGTCATATTCTTTACACAGCGCACGAGAAATCTTATAATGGTATCAACGAAACGCATGTAGTCCTGTCATCACTGAGATTCCCTCCCCACCCTATATGACATCGTTGGTGACAGCATATTTCAGTACAAAAATACAGATTTATCGACTACGTAACATTTTCACAAGGAAACGAATTCGACAAAGCGAGACTGCCCCGAAAAATTTTGTCACGAATTGCAGTAGATAATATGGCCACTTTATTGGCACGTGAAGTTCGTTCATATACACTTATGACAAATTCTCCTTAATCACTCATATTCCTGACGATATCGTCTTCTTTTCTCTTCTTCTTGGGGAACACTTGCTAAAGAGAGACGATAGCGAACGAGCTTGAGCAAGCGACAAATTGCTACGGCTGTGAACAGTTTGGAAGGAAACTCAGCTCATGAAATACCATAGTGCGAACGTGAAGCATCGAATTGGATGGTTCTGTGGCTCATAAAGCCACCTTTGCAGTGAACTATAAATGCTAGGTGAACATGGTGAACAAGATGAAATAGAAATTTCTCGGACGAGGACAAGAATAATGAACATTATTTGAAAGTTGCAGCGAAATCATTCGGAACAAAAAATGTAGAGAAGAGACGTCTAAAGTTTTTTTTTTGCAGATTCAAGCTTTGACATGATAAACGGCTCAGATATGAACATATAATTTCACTAGAGATCTGTCAGCGACCGCACAGACATAGTTGTTTCAATAAACAACATTTGGAATGTACTATAGCCATCTAACCATTCTACGCATAGCAGCTCAAACCACTGTCGCTTGTCGGCTCTCAGAGGACAGTGTTCTTACTTGCAGCAGCAGTTTTGAAGAAAATCAGAAGAAAAAAAAACGAAAAAAGACCTTGATGAATTGCTTTGTGGATTAAAAAAAAAAGCGAAGGCACAGTCGTTACGAGCTTTGTCTTTACATTTCCTCGGCCCTTCATAAATGATCATTCTCCGATAACGTATGTGACGTTCAACAGGGCACGAACGCCGTATGACAATGGACAACCGCTTGGAAACTTTTCGATACACTGTGTTTTTTTCGCACTCGACAATAGATCCATATACACTACAGTTGTCTTAATCTTGACGAAAGCATTGCGGCAAAAACAGTTGTTAAAAAAAGTTTGGTTTCAATGTGACACCGACTAGGAACTGTAATCACAGAGCAAGTGGTTGTGGTACATTGTACTCAAGATACCAATCTTGAATCTAAACGATGATTTCCCAAGAAAAAAAAAGTTCAATTACGAACACTCTAGCCCGCTGCTATCCTTTGCGGCATCGGCGTTTTCCACTTTTGCACAGTCATTTGCTTCGCATTTATTGCGATATGCTACGTTCCTGCAATGCATTTGAACTGAGCACAATTGCTCTCACATAAATCGTTCAGCCACGAAGTAATCACCTACCACACTATCAGAAGAAGAAGACCTCAATGTGTGTGAGAGAGAATGAGGTCGAGACAGCTTGTTAGCCTCCTTTTTTGTTGAATAAAAGATTTTATATCTATTAAAAATGCGTTCGCAATAAGAGTTATCGAAAAGATTTCTTCAAATTCAAAATACATGAATACTTACGCTCCACCTAATCAGTAATAAAGCTAAAGACAGAGCAAATATTCACAGAGGACTTGTTCGAAATCGAAAAGGGTGAGTAATTGTAAGTTAAAGTCATAGAGGTGGACTGCTGAACGTTGTACATCACTTAAGACTAATGAAACGAATTGACCAATGCAAAATTTTTGAATATTTGAGAAAATTGTTCCGAACATATCGTAATACATTAGTACACAAATAAAGGAAGTCAGAATGATAAGCTCTGAGACCATTATGAGCCGAGCTTCGCTATTAGCATAAGGTGTACATATAAGTTTTTCTTATTACCAGATATGCAACTTCATTATGATTGCGTCAGATCGAGAACTATCCACACATCATGCTATGGTATTGGAAAGAGTATTGGTGTTTAAAAGCATTTCTAATTCTGTACTAACGGAAGGAAACTATAAGTACAATTTCACACAAAAGCAGTCGCCTTCTACGTTTCTATGACTCAACTTTGCAACTTATGAGCCACAAAATCACATATGGCATGAGATTGGCGAAGAAAAATACACTCTAATCTCATTTTCAGAAAAATGTCCATTGTGGTCAGAATCTCTATATAATCTTTTCCAACATTCAGCATCGAACAGTTCGTAGGACTTCAAAAAAAAAAGGATTTTTTACAGACATTCCACAAAACAAAAAAGATTTTTAGAACATTTGAGACTTTGGAAGTAGAACTGCATTCACAGAGTTTCAAAATTGTTGAACTAAGCAACAAACTGGTAAGTTTACTTGGAAATAAAATGCCTTAGAGGATCTTAAAAGCCCTAAATAGCATCGACCAGTAAGGTTTTTTTGCATCAAGCGTTCGGTATTGAGAAAGCCCTCAAACTTTTTGTGAAGATTGCACCGAAGGGCCCACAGGAAGATCTGTAGAATTCTGATAGACCATTCTAATATTCGAAAGATCATTAAAACGCGTTAGTGATCCGATCCACGGAACTCCCTCTTTGAGAGTTCCCGCCAGGCTAGTCGCGAGGGTACGTGGCGCGTCCCCAGGTGGTGGATAGGGGAAATAAGATGCTAAGCAAAAGCGACCATATGCTTTCCAAAAAAGCAGGTGGATTCAGGGGATGAGCTCCCTGCTTTTGCAGAGTCGATTTGACAAAATTTCATTTCTACGAGTCAATTCGGCCAAAAGCCTTCAATGAAGCGGCTGGGAAGTACATGGGTGGCCGTTAAGAGTCGCCTCCAACATAAAAGCTCCTCCCGCTCCTCCAAGAGAGATTAGCAATCTACTTCTGAGTACCCAGTCCCCACGTTTAGAGCCTAGCAAGCTGTACTTTGGGTATCAAAATGATAAAAACACCAATAAATATGAGCCTCTTTCTTGTAAGCCCGAAAGAGCCTCCGGTACGGCAGCGGTGGGTAGGACGAATACGGAGAGGCTGCTAAATTTTCGTTGAGAGGTTGATTCTAGGAGTGTCTCGTATCTTGCAAAGAAGAGGAAGGAACCGAAGTCTCGACCTATGTCAAAGATCGAAGACCAAGGACACCATTTCACAGGACAGGATATCGAAAATAAGGTGTGTCGGCCAGGTGATGCGTCTCAACGACAACCGATGAGCGAGACACGTTACCTACTGGATTCCTCGGGACATCACGCGCTCTACAGGTAGACCACCGACCCGACAATCTTATTTCTCCACGAAAAACGTAGAAGAAAGATATGATGCTCAACGAATCTCTAGAGTAAGGAGGACCCACTGGGTTACTCTTGTACGCGATAGGGAATAATAGAAGTGTTGTTGGTGCCCGATCGAGTTACCCGACGAAAAAAGGAACGAGAGGTGATGCATGGGACACTATGTCGTAAGCGCAGGGTGGAGCAGGCCTCATGGCCTGCGATACACTTGCTGCCTTGATCCGCTCTTTATGTTTCTTACAAACTGATGTTGGATACAACGTTTTAGATTATACCTATACGGTTGGTCATAATCGCAGGCTCTGCCACTGTCACAGAAATCTCTGTAGTGGTAGAAAAATCTAAGCCATGTAATAGCAGATATCCTTTTAGCGCACGTGGTTTGGCTGATTCCTGCGATGACGAGATGAATACGCTCCAGTCACTTACTCCCAGTTTTTGCAAAGTCACGCTGGATATGCCTCAGTGGTTGTCAAAGTGCAAGCTGAAACCTCATTGTTACTAGACAACATTTTTCGGGTGACGGCTTCAACACTGTGAAACAAATGGAAGAAGTGTCGAACATCTGAAATCGTAAAGGTAAGATATAATCTCTACTGTCAAATCGATAGTTTCGACAAAATTTTCTCTAAGAGCGTGAAGTTCAATGTACGCTGAGCCAACGGCTCGAAGTTTTAACGAGTTATGGAATCAATATTATGTTAACATAGATGCAATGCAATATTAGCTTGCAAATTTTTCTAGCGGTAAACTTGACCTCGAAGTTGAAGAAGATTGCGAACGTTTTTCTGCTTCTGACGACAATGAATTAAAGGGTTTGGCCGAGGCATATGCAGGAGTAGCACTGTTCTAGAGCTTGCTAATGAACTCCATTTGAGCCTCTCAACCGCTTCGATGCACCGCGAAAACATTGTCAGTGATGAAGCTCGACAAATGGATGCTGTACGAATCAAGTGGCACAACTTTTCGAGAATGGATGCACCCAGACACCGTACACGCTGAACAAGCTTAACCATGAAATTCTGGATAGTTCATCGTGATCGTCAGAACTCTCGCCCACTGAATTACCACGGTTTTTCAACGCATCTCATTCGTTTCTTATGCTAGAAGTGCTTAGTGAAAATCTGATATTCACTTCAAATACCGTGACGACGTCGAAAGAGCATTTAATGATTCTAGAAGTTCAGAATTTTATGGATTCGGTATAATTGAAGATATCTCTGCTGGCTTAAATCTGAGAGTCCTAATACTTTTTGTTTTGATTACTAATGTTTTTTTAGCTCAGATTTGATAAAGTGGAAATACAAAGTAAAACGTCAAATAATCCATCAGGGTTATCGATGAGTTTGTGACACGAAATTGGGATACATTGAACCACAGTTCATATCTATCTCTTAATCCGAAAGATAGAGATGTTATAGGCATAAACCTAAGAGGATTGAGTAATGAGCAAAAATAACAAGAATGAGTGGTGGCGCAAATGTACCTCGGCGATGTAGTGGTAGCACACCCCTACGGTTTGGATGAAAAGCCGGTTCGACTCCCGCCTGGGGTCGTATTTTTGCTCGCCACTCAATTCTCTTAGGTTTAATGGAAACCTTGCACCACTGTGAAAAATGCAGTCAAACATTAGAAATTGTGCGTACTATAGGCACAGTGGTGGAGATTTCATTAGAAGGATTCTATCCAGCCATAATTTTCTGGATACGGTATGGGTCATCTTGATGATTAGCAACAAAACAACGGAAAATCGCGCACTGTCGGCTGCCATTGTTTGATATCGCTGTGTTCGCTTCCATTTTGCTAGACAGTCGAATTTCCGTGAAGTCTATGCTGGTAATTTTCGAGTTTTCTTTTTATATTGCGCGTTGAGCGTCGTTATAAACTCTTCCATCGTCTCCATCTTGCCGACAAAGCCGCGTAGATGAAATCTGCCAGTCTTTGTCGGCTTTTTTCATCATTTTTGACCTTCCAGGTTTCCTCATACCAAGTAGCGCGTTTCGTTCCATAACCAGTAAAAAGAGTCTCGTGACCTTGTTAGTCTCTTGTTACTAATAGATCTCGCTTGCAATTCACTTCGCGCTACTCATCGCTAATTCACTTGCCCATATCGATCGATCGATGGATCAATCCTGAGTGCGTGTTCCAGGAAGTAACCATCATGTCGGATCTTCTTCTAGCATATCAAATCTAACGAAACAAATCAGCAATAATATTCCGTATCAGATCAAAAAGCTAGGCGATTCTGTGTAAGTGTAATCCGGTAATTATTAATACTTTTTTTCCTTCATTTTTTTCTATCTTTTTTCTCCTCTTTTCTCCAGTCATACGATTTTAATGAATTATACGGAAGCTGAGAATATCGTCTATGAGGCGACTAACGAAGATTTATGGGGTGCGACTGGTCCACAAATGAAAGAAATCGCCAACTGTACTTTTCAGTACGTTTTCTACTATTCCGAACGGTTTTTATCGATCGATTCTCCTGAGTTTGAGTCGATTCTCATAGTTTGAATATATAGGTGGGATGGTTTTAATCAAGTCACTAATCTACTTGGAAACGAATGCTCGAGGATAACAAGACGGCTTGGAGAAGAGTTTATAAGACAATTTCTGGCTGAAATAGTCTGATCTATTCGATGGGAATTGTTTTAGAGCCTAATGCTTTTGAATTATCTACTTTTACATGGAAGTGAGAGGGTGATAGGAAATGCCCGCGATCACATATTTCAGATGAGGTTCGCCTATTGGATCAGTTTGACACTAAGTATTTCTCCTATCGTTTTTCTTCTTTCACAATGAAGTAGTGGCTTTTCTTTTCTTACCTTTGACATCGCTTAGTTTTGTTTTCTTAAAAGCTTGCGTGGCACAATGGTTCTAGGTGCTCTGCGACATACACGTGATCGACTAACCAATGTTCAATGGTTCGATCGCGCTCTCGAGGCTTACCAAGCCGTTCCCTCCGGGATCGGGGCTTATTGGCACCAGACTTGTCTGGGAAGATACCAACTTTGATCTGATACATCGGCTGGCCTCCATGAGTCATTGTAAAGATTTGATATGCATTCAATCACTTTAAGTGATGCTAGATAAAGACGAATGCTTGGCGTACCCTCAACAATAGATCAACGCCAAGAGCTTTGCCCTCTTCTTTATTCTACCTTTCTTATTTGTTACGAATGTCAAACTCTATGAAATTTTCCGCCTCGGTCATCCCTACGCTTCAGAGCTTTTGAGCAGTATAAGTTTGTCGACGAACGAGGCAGGGATCAAAGGCTAAATGGTGAGCAATCAACGAGATATATCTGCTGGATTGCTTTTTCAACAATAGTATGATATTATAACTATTTATACAATTACGTTGAATGGTAAATAAATCTTCAAACCTCGGATAGGTGCAGACTAGCGTGAGACTCTTTCCGAAGACTCGTGGTAACCACTGCATTACCGGAGCTCTTGTTCTGCTTTCACCTTCGGCAAACTGTGAGGGCACGGGATCAACTCCCTCTCGAGGTTTGAAGTTTTCCATTTCACTCAACAATGTTTTTATATGGCAAATTTTCTTCAAGTAATCACTGATGTAGTATATTCGAATTATCAGTGGTGAACACATATCGTGTAAGAAAGTGTTTATAATGTCAGTGACTCCAGTAATAGTTTCTAAAATTTTAGATGATATGTGGGACATACTACCCCAAGCGGTAATTGCTCATATCTCATATTTACCTAGGCTGGATGCTACCACTACACCACCGAGGTCCTTGCTTTGTTACCACCCTTTCTTCGTTAGAACTCAGTGGATTTATTAACATCGGAACATTATATCAGAGAAAGAGTTTCTTCGTAGTGGGTGGACTCGCTAGTGTGGTGGTAGGACGCCTGCCCGATAAGGGCTAAAGGGGCGGATTCAACAACCGCTTGGGGTCGAAATTTCTGCTTATCACTCAGCACTCTTCTAGGTTTGATTTAAACATCATGACGCTCAATGAAAAGTGAGTAAAGTAGGGATTATTCGTATATTTTTCAAATAATCTACCGAATTTTTTAAGAGTGTTTTTTGATTTGAGAGTGTTTTTTTAGAGTGTTTCTGATTTGAGAAGAGTGCAGCTACTTAGCGTTCATCGTTTACAACACGATAACCTCCCTTTTTCAAATAAATTTTATTTTTTGATTCAGTTCGTCATCGTGTGAAGACTATTCTGGACCTTCTTAGTGACGACGATAAACTACGAGCCCAACTGTGTTTCTGATTTGAGAAGAGTGCAGCTACTTAGCGTTCATCGTCTACAACACGATAACTTCCCTTTCTAAAATAGATTTTATTTTCTAATTCAGATCGTCATCGTATGAAGACTATTCTGGACCTTCTTAGTGACGACGATAAACGACGAGCCTAGCGAAAAACTTGAATTCTGGCAATAAGGATCTATACCACGGGTTCACATCAGAGGACATTCGTTTGGGTCGTTTCGTCTCTCATAGTGGTATGTCCCCTCAGCGCTTTTACTGCAAGGAAGTACAAAGTACCCCTTTAAGTCTTTGGAAGACTTTTCCTTTTTCAGGCAATTCAAATAGATATCACGATGATTGGAAAGACGATAGCAGTGACAGTTATAGGGATCCTCATTTGATAGTAGTAAGTAATATTTGGAGTCCATATATGGAATTCAATACCACTTTTAACTGATATTCATTCTACAGAGATGATTACTCATCGAAAGAATTCAATTCTTTTTAATATCCCGACGAAAGAAGAGGAGGATCGGTATCACCGGAGTTAGAATTCAGAGATGATGTAAGCTATTGATTCCGTTTCGATTACTTCTGGATTGTATTAGTTCAAATCGAGAGTCACCATTGTCAAATCGCCTCTTTCTTAGCCGACTCCTGAAGACGATTTTGGTCACTTTGCGAGTGCTCGTTCCATTCGACAGCCAACATCAAGGCCCGATATCGCCGGTGTTATTTTGCAGTTTATGTGAGAAAAAAAAAATGGTCTACAATGACTGAAATCTTCTAATTTCATATTTCGTTTAGTCTTCATGGAGTTGATCGTAGTTTTACAGCGGTCGGTGTTCAATGTGGGCTACCTGGGTGCAATATTTTCTGCTAAGGCATCATTCATTGGCACATTTGCGACTGTATGCATTTGTTTCAATGCATACGTATTCTATTAAGTCGTTTAAAAGTTTTGGCGCTAGAGAATTGATTACCAAATTTTTTAACCAGAAGTAATGAAAATCACATGATTTTGGACCTTTCATTCGCACATTTTCTTGCATACATTTTGATGTGCAACTTAAGTATATCTGTTTTGAGATGGAGCTGTCCTGGGAGCAATTTCGCTTGCTACTCATGCAAATGACTTCTAGGGGAAGATGTAAATGAAGAAGCGCGCAAGATTGGTTAATGGAGCTTGAGGAGATGATACGATTGCAGAGAAGACGGCTAGGAAGTGGTTTGCGAAGTTCGAAGTTGAAGAGAACAATCTGTAGGATCAGTCGCGCTCGGGCCAGGCGCAGGAAGCTTCCATTAATCTTCAGTCTCACTTCACTTGCATCTTACCCTACGCACCATTCTTGCTGACCAGCAAACAATTTGTTCCCAAGACAGCTCCATCTTAAAAAGCAAATGCAGGCCAAGAAAATGCGTAATTGAGTGGTAATCAAAATCATGTAATTTTGATTACTTCTGCTTAATAAATTTGATAACTGTCACTTTACTGGAACTTGGAACGACCTAATAAAATAATTTCACTCAACAAAAGGAGCTTATAATTTTCTCGAAAACAGACATTCAGTGGGGTATTTCTGCTCGCTCGAATGAGTTTTTTTTTCTTTTCGACTTTTATCAAGTGAAATGTCTTTCATCGAGTAGGAAAACAATTGAACTATCAATTTTTTAAGTTCTCTTACACTCCTCATATATTTATATACATATATATATATATATATATATATATTTATTTATGGGACTGGGTGGTCGAGTGGTTGTGATACTTTATATATAACTTATATTATATACTTATATATTATATTATATTATATTATATTATATTATGTTATAAAGTAACTGGGTTCAATGTCGTTATTGACCACTACGCCAAAAAGTTGGCGGTTGGTTGCCGACCGACCGATGCGTCGTAGCAAAGACGGGTGGCAAAATAGGCTTCGGGAGCGCATCAGGATCGAGCACGTGATCGCTTATAGGGTGAAGTAGAGTGCGAGTTCCGACTGATGCCAAAATTTGCACATTTCTTACCGGCATTGGATGGCAAGACCGTTTTTGAGCCTATAACTGACCGAAGTGCTTAGGTTCATGTTCCTTGTCCGCATATAATGCATATTTTATGCACATGCAAACAGATAATAGATGAGAGAGTCAATCGATATTACCTCACTTTGCATTGGCCTCACCGATAACTTTTTAATATTAACCGTTTTAAGGTCTCCATATTGTGTAAAAATGAAATAGACACTTATCACTTGGCGATTCAAGTCTAATGAGCATTATGAGAAATTGCTTCTAACACGTGTGAATGATTTGAGCACACGTCCCTGTAATATGCGGGGCGCAGAAGCGAACGGACAAACGTATCCAAATCCTTTCTATGACGCGACATTATGTTTATCAGCCCTTTTAGGATGGAATGTATCCAACGGGATACACGAACCGATGGAGACTTTTCACGCTGTGTAAAACTTTTTCCCAAATCTCCTTGTAATCATTTAGTCTTAAACATCAGCAACTAAATGGCATGTCTGATTTATGTTGGCATGAAAGGGACGATGGATTCCCTAATAGACGAAAAATTTCGAAGAGCGAACATTTGAGGAGCTATGTGCAGTTCGTCTAATAGGCCATTTATACATTATGAGAGAAACGAAGGCCCTCAATAACGTTCTTGAAACAACCTATTATGTAGCGCAATGAGATCCAATATAGTGGCACAGGGCAACGATATTGAAGTTGAGATAAACTCCACGATTGTTGCTCCCTAACAAATACACTCTTGAGTTAGACACTTTTGAAGCTTTCCATTTTGTTAACAATTAGTTCTCTCAGCAGTATAGCTCATAACTGCTGGACCTGATTATAATCAGCATCCGGTTGTCCCTCATAAGTAATATACATCTCGCAAATATTTTGAATACCTACTTATCTTGCCCTCTGCATTAATAACCACTCAAACTATTGCAGTCTAGCTGATAGGGTGAAACCGACTGGAAAAACTATATTCGACCAACGTTTCTCCTTCTTCTGCTTCAGTGACAATGATAATGAGCCGATAGTAATTAATTTGAACGGGTCGAGATGTAAATTTTTAGCAAGGACGCACAGCTGTGAATGAATGCGTCAAAACGTAAATCGAATAAACTTTTTGCATCAGCCTCATGATATTACTTGCGAAATAAAATAAATGTGACAGTTATGTTTATCGAATGCAAAATTGTCGATTCATAAAGGATAAAGCTATCGGCGTTGGTCAATCCTTGAGGGATGCGCCATGCATTCGTCTTCAATTTTAACTTCTTTTGAGGCTATTGAATGCATATCTGGCCTTTACAATCACTCGTAGTGGCCTCCACTAAACCGAGACAGTGCTGCTTATACTCCCAGACAAGTCTGAGACCAGTCTGGTACCATTCTACCGACCCCGGAGGGATGGATGGCTTGGTGAGCCATGAGCGCTAGATCGAACCATTGATCTCGGGTGCGACGTAGACAAATTGAGTAGTGTCAATTGTTAAAGCTCACGATTTTGCCTTTTGAAATTTTAGAGGCCTTCTGCATATCATTGAGTGTTTTCTTAAACATTGGCGCTAGAGCAATACACCTAATCATTTGATCAGAAGATACTGAAATTTCTTGACAACCCTATTCATAGCAGGCGATATCAGGCTGAACACAATTCCGCCGTCTCTCAGGCAACAAATCATCACCTTTTGTGCACAACATCCTGAGGTTTTTTCTGGTACCAAATTTGTCCGTACTTGCTGCATCATGGCCAGTCAACGAAACTTTGTTCCAGTTTGCTGCTTTACAACATGAATTGGAGGCAATGCACATGCCGCTTTTGAGAATCTCAGCCGTGTAAGTGCTCAATGTTGTGTACACAGGCGAACAGCGCTTCGACTCTTTGCTGAGTTTCACGCGAGCAACCAAATTAAAGGACCAGCCGCTCTCCAAACAACCACGCGACGTTAATCGAGAGGCCGTGATCGAAGCAATGAAAAGTATCCGTCTTTGACTTCAGGATTATAGCGCATACTTTGAAAAGTGCTGCTATGCAAATTTTTTTTCAAAATCTTAATAACTTCTGGTTAGTAAAGTTGGTGCTAAATCCTTTAGTGCAAAAACGTACGAAAAGCGCTAATACCTAAAATCTCAAAATGACTAATGGACACTTGTGTCTTGCCAGTTATCAGTTAAAATTAGTTATAGCTACTCTACTGGTTGTGCTTTTTGTCTGCAGGTTTACCTGGCCATTTGTTGCAGGAATTTTTATACCACAAAGAACTGACTGCGGCAAGGCATCAGTTTCGTACAGTCACAATGAGATGATAGTTTTAATATATTATATTTTAAGTCAAAAAAACAGTGTTCTGATTGGCGTAATTACAATTAATGAAGGAGAGAGTAGGTTCACTAGTTGAACATGCTTAATGATGTTGTAGAAACAACTCGCTCCACTGAAAGTGTTCTCAGAGATCAAATATTGCAGAAACTCCTCAGAGTTTGAGATCACCCACCAAAAGTTGCATAGTATAAGATTTTACTAAATTTGTTGCAGCTGTGGCAACAGATTACTGCAAATATGACACTTTGGGAAATGACAGAGTGGCTCTTTGGGTACTGTGATAGAGAAGGACTTCCCTTGTAAATGGAAAGAAAAGCTTAGAAAATTAATCTTTATTTGAAGCTTCACGAGGTTGGTATCTTTTTCCCCAATCGATTGTTCTTCTTTCCGGTCGATGGGTTTTCGCGGTTGCTTGTGGCTGACGTTTCGGCGAATACGTCTTCTTAATAAATAATGAATAAAGAAGGCGTATTCGCCGAAACGTCAGCCACAAGCAACCGGCGAGAACCCATCGACCGGAAAGAAGAACAATCGATTGGGGAAAAGAATACTAACCTCGTGAAGCTTCAAATAGAGATTAGTTTTCTAAGCTTTTCTTTTCATTTTCAAAGGTTTATATTATTAACATGCCGAGGTTTCAAGAAAGTCGGTCTTTCGAGACTTCCCTTGTGTTTAATCTCACCCAGTCTGTCTTTTGGGTGCCAAGTCTTTTCAGTTCTCTTCTCATGTAAAAAGTAAATAAATTTGTCAATAAGTATGCCACAAAAAAAGCGAGACACCATGCGTTGAATTGTCTGCCTTCTTTCGGAATGAGTCAGAGCTAGAGAAAAATTCAGAAGCATACACAGAAGACTATGGAGCACTCAAAATTTCGGTGTATGTTTCACGGAGAATTGAGTGACGAAGTAGGGAGACTTCACCAACTCACGACATTCATCTCAGTATTCGACGGTGGAAAAATTACATTTTTCGATTTAAATGATAGTAATTCGATGAAGGGAGTAGAAAGCAGAAAACAGGAATGTAGACGGGTAAAGCAATACAGAACAACGTGGGCTTTGTAAGGTAAATTTAATATCAGCAGTTCCGTTCCAAATGTATTACTGATCTTGCGAGTTGTTTCGGCTTTGTTGACCTATTTAGAAGTTATAGCTCGAAAGCGAGATTACTTTTCAGCACCACGCAATATCCTTTTCGTAGTCTAAAATAAATACAGATTAACACCAATGAAAACGTCACTTGCAACCAAACAAGCGACAAGAAATGCGCTCATAATGATGATAAGTACATTTATTCTAGAATGCGTCTGAATATTGGATGGCGCATTTCATCGATGTGGGAACGTAATGTGTTTTTCACCATGCCGCAGATAGACCTCTGCAACGCTGTAGCTAGTAGGAACAACGTCACTGTTTCCTCTAAAACCAACACTTCCAAAGAGGATATGAGGATGTTTGCAAAGCCGTATTTCAAATTATTATGACAGGCTCTGAGTACGTCCAGAATCTGATGAAGCGGTGTCGAAGAAGCGTCAGCCAAGTACTCGCAGTGCGATTTAAAGTCGTCATCAATAACTACATCAACAACGCCGTCCACCAACCTCGCGAAGGACAAAACAATTGAGTTTTTTATGGTTAAATAATTGAATTTGATGCCGAGTCCCCTTGGTGTCTTTGACTTCGTGTTGTGTGTGGTGTCGATAAACAAACGGGTACGAACTAGATTATGTAATTGAGTGTTCATTAGCATTCCAATCACTGCTTCCAAATTCTCTTGCCGGCTCTCTCTATGCAATGGAATTTGGATACCGACGTTAAAAGCGGTTATATCAAAAGAATTCTTGTTTTTAACATATATATCCTTTATCTTCAGCGCAACTGTGTTCAATGGCGACATCGACCACCACGCTAAAGAGTTCACAGTTGTTTACCGACATATGCTGTCACCAAAGATGTCTTATAGGGTGGGGGGCTCAGTGATGAGAGGACTACATGTGTTTCGTCGACACCATTAAACGATTTCTCGTGCACTGTAAAGAATATGACAGGAGGACATGTGTATCTCAAGACGAGCTTCATCAACCTAGATGTTGTTCACGTTATAAGGCCTTGTTGAAATCCTGCTTCTAAAGTAGTTGCTTATCAATGTTCTTAGTATGCGCAACAGAATAAACTTTGTGGAGGGCACACTCACTGAACACATTAAACTATATCTACGAAAAATCCTTCGTTCACCTTATTTGGACAGGATGACTGCACGCGATGTCCTCCACTAGTCAGAGATTTTTTGTCTTTGAAGTTGATATACACGAGAGGTTGAGAAGGTACTTGTAATAAATGGTTCTACAATCATAAGTCTGAGTAACGGACATTCGCGGCATCGAGCAGTTTGTTGTTAATTGTACATCATAGCACGGTCTGGTTTATCTCCGTCTTCGTTGCACAGCGTTGATAGCCGAGCATCATATTCTTCCGGATACCGATGACAAGTAATAGGAGTCGTTAGCTTCAAGCTTTTCAATAACTTTTTGTTGCTTGCGTTGATGTAAGTCTTTCTGCACAGACTTTTTGAATTGGCATTTATCATCAAACTAATAGGTATGCTGCACTAGAATCATGTCATGTCCTAGTGATTGAGCCTCCTGTTTGGGAAAACAAAATTGGCGCAAGTTTGTATCCTCTCAAATGTGACCCATGGCCTTCAGTTGGGCCGTCATATCCAGGAACAAAATTGTGGCACCATGTAGGAATTAATGTGGCGCAATTTTTGATTCGTAATTTTCGCCGGTTTCCGTATGAACTGTGCCACTATTGATGCTGCCGTGGCCACCAAATCTAACAGCAGTCTTGATTATTTTTTGAAACAAATCCGTATGGAATAGATATACCGCAAACAGGCTCCTCTGAAACGATTCTTACCATTTCCATCTTCCATGCCCAATTTTCGAGCTCTTAAATCGCTTCGTGGGCCGTCCCCTGAATTATAGACATTCTTTGCCAAGCAATTCCACTTTCTGATTGTAAGACATACATAGTATGCTCTTATCTGCTATACAGGTTGGTGAATAGTGGTTGAAGATGTACACCTTGCTTTTCACCTGACTTTCAATATGGCCAATTGAGTTGTTGTCTCTGTATATACTACCACTCGTCTTCGCTGGACATAGAAAAATTTTTTAAAAAGCCGTTGGTTATTGTAGGGCTTTCTGACTGTAGTTTTTAGAAAACGTAGTGCTTGATTGATTGTAAGAAGTCTGAATAATAGCAAGGGTAATTTATTGGCCAGCGCTGTTTTTGCAGGGGAAGATGTTGTTGATGGGTGTCGATTGCATAATTTTTTCGTTATCGAATAAACACTTTTTATAGAGGATTATTACCAATGGAATGTTTTTAACATGCGTCAGCAATATGATTTTTCCTTGGTAAGTGCTCTGCGTAATAACGAATGCACGCTCTTCTTTTGCTGCATACCAAGAACCACTTAACTGCCCGTCGTACAGATTTTTTTTCAGCGGAGAAGCTCAGAACTTTCAGCATTCATTTCGTTTTTCGTCATCTTATTCAACGTCATAGAATAATGCTAGAGCAGTTCCCTTCAAATCTCGAAGATAACCAAGCTGAGGCGTTTTTTGCCGAATGGCGTGTTGGGTGTGGGGATCAGTCCCGCTCCGCTCTGCGACGAGCCTCACAACCACTAGGTAGCTTCTATCCCTCATCCACTTCCTCCACAAACTAAGAATATGTCCATAAAAGTTTTTGAATAAACCCTAAGTTGTACAATAAGCGATTTCGAGTTATATTCTCACACAACAATTTTCATCCCGGTAGCATTCCTTTCTTACAAAGTAGTTGTTAATGATGAAGATTTTTCAATGACAAAACGAATTTTTCATCGGGCAGTACATCGTGCAGATATCTCAAATATTGACTGCATAGAGCTTAATGATAAATTGATAGCCGACTTCCTTGTAACTTCGTACTTACTGAGCACAGCCCATGCTCCACAACAGGGACGAACGACTAACCATCTTGCATTAAAGGAGCATTGTCACATGAGGTTTTCATACGAGAGACTTTCCTCCAGAAATATCTGACTCGAACGACAACGAAAGCACAACGAGGGTAAACACTGTAATACACTTGTTTCGGCTTTGGAATGAGTACTACAATCCGTCTTAGCTGATCCTCTCGAACGAGCTCATCTCCCTACATAGAGAAGGCACAGACGTAATATTTACACGTGCCACCAAGTGAAACAAATCTCTATAACGGCAGTGCTGTACACTCATTTGCTTTTGGGTGGTATTTCCGATATAGCATAACTTTCGTTTCGAGTGCTCTCTTAAGACCACGCTCAAATCTCTATGAATCTCATTGTTTTTTTTTTGTATTCGGCTCTATAAGTTGCCCATAACAGACCACATGAATGATTAGAAAAAGCAAATTACTAAAATTTATGCGTGGTCTTATAAAAACACTCGAAACGGACAGTATGAAATTTTATAAATAAGCCAAAAGCAATCGAGAGTACAACACTGCTCATCTAGTATTTCTTTCATTTGACGGCACGTATAAGTAGTACGTCTGCGCCTTCTCTTTGTGAGAGGTTCGATCTCCCCAAGATGATTGGCGAAAGACGAACGGTACTGTCCAACTGACATGGCTGCCAAAGCCGAAACAGGTGTATTGTGCTTTAGAGGTTACCCATAACCGACCACATGAATGGTTAAAAAATGATTATCAGATTTACTAGCTTAAAATTTTCGAAATCTGTTACCACTTCAAGTCGTTTTAAGCTACATTTTGTTTCGTTGCCGACGTGAACTCATAGTCTCACACGTAAACAAGGCGGCTGTAGAAAGGAGAATTGTGAGATGACGTCTGTGTTTGCATATCCTTTAATTCAGCAAGTTTTCAATCAATATGCATGATTTTGCCTCATATTTCGTTGAAACCACTACATTTGACGAGAATTATGACAAGTTTCTGTATTTTTCACAATTTTATCAAGTCAACAAACTGCTATATTGGAATAGAAGTTTATTAGAGCATTTAGGGAATCTTAGTCATCGCTTGATATCTAATCCGTTACTTTTTATTAGTTTGGCATATATATTTTAACAACTGAATCGAAAAATTTTAGTAATCTCTTTTAGTATAAGCAGGTTTCTCACAGTTTCATGACAAAAATCGTTCTAGCCCCTCACACTAGAGTTTGCAATAGCAGTAGCCTACTAACGGATCCTACTGGTATAATGTTTGCCGACCAATGAGGCAAATCAGCACGACTTTATTCTTCTTTTCTATGGCCATGAATCTCTATGGAAAGTCCGCCAAAATCTTACTCCAGCGATACTCATAAGCGCTTAGAGTTGTCTTAGCCTTATACTTGAATGTATTGGATTTTGAACTAGGTAAATAGTGCCTACGAAGCGTTGAGCGAAAATTTGAAAAAAAAAATTGTATTGAGACAGTAACACTTTTGTTTGTGGAAGCTAAGGCCCAGCATATTTAGGTCTTTCAGTGGTATTCTTGGAACGATGCTACCTATTCTCCAGATTTCTAAGGCTTTTTCTTATTGTAGAATATATAACTTGTCTCCTGGAAAATTGATGCGTTGTAGCACAGAAAGAGTGGTGGCAAAACAGTGAGTCAGCAGTGCAATTGGTTAAGACACTTCGCCGGAAAAGACGAAATGCGGGTACCAGTCTTGTTTGACGTCAAAAGTTTTGCGCACCGCTCATCATCATTGCTTAACAGCACTACTCAGAGTATGCGCCATTAGCCTGAACACACTTCTGCCATCTCCCAAACAACAAATCAAAACCGCTTTGTGCGGAATTTTTCTAGCATTCTTTTGGCACAAAATTTGTTCATATTTGCTCCATCATGGCCGCTCAACGAAGCTTCACTGGGAACTTTTTGCCCGTCAGAGAGACGAACAACGTCGAGCGCTATTGTGAGCAACTGAATCGTCGCAGTCGGACCCTGTACCGCAATCTCATTCTACTTCAAGGCAACGCAAGGCTTCATTTCGACAAATTGGCGAAGAGGAGATTGACCGATCTGGACTGAGAATTACTGGATCATACGCTGTACAGTCCTGATTTGACGGCGTCTGACATTACCTCTACCTATTGCTGGGACACTTCTTAAGTGAGAAGCTCCAAGACATCAGTCAGTTGCCTTGAGAATTGACAACTTTCTGTGAATCGAAGGATGGACGAGTTCCATGAGCGCGTATTGATTTATTACTTGAGATGTGGAAGAAATGTGTTCAGGCTGATAGCGCATACTTTGATTAGTGTTGTCGAAAAACTTATATTACTGCCTTATAAATTTAGAGTTGTTTCTCTAGTTGGAATTTATGAGGAGGCATGGTATTTGCAAACTCTTAGCTAAATAGAAATTTGATCATAAAACTGTGTGGTATTTTGTGAAAATTTTAGCCGTTTTTCGCGCGCATAGAGATTACTCAACTTGGATGTAAGATGCAAAGTGTACAAAATTAATGTTTCTGACATGCTTTTTACGGCACTGATTTTCCCTAGGGAATACTGGGTTGCTGTTGGACGTGTAAAATGACTTGATGTGCAACAGATGTATGATGTCAGTCATTTTCCCAGACACAGTGGGTCCTAATCACCAATCCTATAAGAAGTAGGAAAGAATGCCACGATCACAATCTCTTAGTAAGCTAAAAAGTAATGGAAAGTATTAAATGTTCTTATAATATGGCAATATGAAAATTCAAAGCTATTTAAGCTTGGTCTCTAGGGAAAGTCGGCCCTTTGTGCGTGGATCATCCGGACGTGCCGAAAATACTGAAAGTACGCTTCCTACTTTGAGGAACCAATGACTTCGTTGCTCAAGTTATGCCATCGCAATGTTTTATCACTGTAATGCGCCTTGGAATCAAATGTACTACGCGTAAGTTTTTGCAACAACCACGGTGCACCGACTTTTTTTTGAGGCTGTCGTTCTATTATTCAATGTCCACAGACATTTTTTGTATGTTTTTAACTTCTTTATGTCTGTTATGTCCTTCTGCGTAATCTTATGTTCTGGACAGTTTTATGAGTGATGAAAAAAGAAATTCGCTCTTCATCAAACTACTGTGTCATTGTAAGGTTGTTGAAGTGTATATCTGTAGTTATCTTACACTTTCAATATCAAAGCATTCTATCACATCATGACAATGGGTTTTCTGAAAGTATATTTTAATAAGAATGGCCATTTATGAGCCGATTACGGCACAAAATCTGAGTTTCATAAGCTGAAATTCTAGCCAAAAAAAACTGTGCAATATAAGAAAACTGGAAAAAATGTGTGTTCTAAAGAAAAACTTTGTCTTTTGAACCAGATAGCAGTGCCTATATCAAAATCAATGCACTTTGCTGGAAAGGGTTACAAGGTACCTGCGGGCAGAGGTAATCTGTGGCTCAAGATCTATATAGTGTCCGAAATGTCTGAAGAACTCATCAGCAAAAACCTCTCAGTGCACTCCAAAAACCAGGTTGTGATTGTGCAGCGGTAGATAATCTACGCGTTCGCAAGGAGAGCAGGTCTTGAGGATTACATGGGCTTTATGTGTCAAACGATTGTTGAGAAAATTTAGCAAATACTTTTAGCTTGCTCTCAATTTGAAGATTTTTCTCATAAAGCAGGATATGCATCCATGCAGGTAAACTGCGGCACAAATGCAATCTGTTAAGAATTTGAAATGAATGGAATATCTTTTTCTGTATAATGGATATAATCTCGTTCTGTAATAATGTTTTGTCGGTGTCAACAATATAAATTCAGGAAACAGAACGAAAGCCACAACGAAGGCGAACGATTGTGAAACATCGGCTCTGAGGGAAACGAAACCACGCTGCTGCGTTCGCCAAATTAATGTTTATGACTATGATGAAAAAAGTCAGCATTATAAATTTGAAAAAAAACCGCAGAAGATTTATTTTTTAGGTACCCAGCAATGCAGAGTGATGTGCAAAACTTTCGCGTTGGGCGGAACTAGAAGTCGCCACCTCATTTTAAGGGAAACGCGTGCTTTATCCGTTGCACTACTGGCGCCCATTTTACACAGCACTCTTTATATGCTACAGCGCATCTATCTGTCAGCCGCCAGCCGTGAACGGCCTGGCCCGAGCAGTAGGTGCTGACATTTTATCAATGAAACCTTACCGCCGCTAAAGCGGTTGAATAAGAGTAATTTCACTTAAGATTTATTTTGTTTCTGAAATCGGCCATTTCTAGCCATACAGCAGCCATACATACGCCACAGTTGCGCTGAATAAGGAAGATTAAGTCTCATAATATGATAGTCAATGAAGAGAGCAACGATGTATTTATTTCTCATGGATATTATTTGATCCAACATGTCATGTGATCTGCTAATGGGTTCTTGTACAGCACGATACACGCTTTTCGACCGTAAAGTCTAGTCAGTCGGGCAGGCCCTTCGTCTTTACCCAATCCTCTGGAAGTGGTCTAGTCCCCACACTTAGAGTAGGCAACGGCAACGACAAACGATTTACACTACCATCAAGTTTGATAAATCACCACAACGACAGTGTTGTACACTCGAATGTTCATTTCTGGTATTTTTAAAATATTGTGAAAGGAAATGATTCTATATTTATATTTTTACGGCAAGAACTGTTTTCATTAAGCTGCTTTATAGCTGTCGTTTCCGTATTCCATGACCATTACGTATCTAATCAATATTTGTTGTCTATATCGTATCGTGCCGGGAAATACAACTGGATTTTAAACAAAGTTTTAAAATTTGAGGAGCACTATCAGAACCCTTGAAACTGTCCTTGAATCATGGCTGATATGTGGTTAACTGAAACTAAATTTTACGTTTGGACCATCATAAAGTCTTGACATCTAGCATCTGCATATAACACATAGAGTAGGATATGCGTCTAATAATGCACATATGCAGACTTGCCATCTAATAGAAATGTTGGAAATGAACAGGAGAGGGATACAATAATGAACTGTAGTTGCCTTCCACTCAAACAAGTAATCGCGGTACTAAGTAATCAAAAGGTAACAGACGATGTCGAAATGTGCCTTTAAATCTTTTTCATTTTTTGCTTAATCCTTGATCACAGTTTACTGTGCGGACGTCAGCACTTCTTGCTTTCGACTCAATTGCTCTGATCATTCTCCATTGAGGTCTTCTTGAACTTTTCGTGTTATCTGGGTTTATAGACAAGGATTTCTTCTTCTCATGAGTTGCGGAAAATGCTAGTTGACACAATTTTCTTTGCAATATTTGAGGGAGTTGAGCTAAGTTGTTAAACAAGTATGAGCGCAATCCAGTGCTCTCTCTGTGTCATTCCTCTTTGATACCGGTCTTTCCATGTTAATGGAGTGATCTCACATTGTTCTAAACACTGTTTTGGTGTGAGTTCCTGTTAAGTAAAGCACAGAAAGAGCCTGTTAGGAAATTTGAAGCAAGGATGAAAACGACTGCCCCAAGACATGAGCTGGCTTATATCCATTTGATTATAATTCGTCTTATCATTGCCGAGTTGCCTATGATGCTACCTTCCCGAACTCATTCACCACATTCGCCGCTTAGAGCAGAAGATATAACGATGAATAAAAAGGTTTATAATAAATCCTTGAAATTCCCTCTTCTAACCTTTCCTGAATTTTACGAAGTCACTTGCAAAAATTTCCAACGACACTGATCACGTTTCATCGTAATTTCTTCCCAATGCGTTAAAACCGTTTCAGGCGCGTCTGCGGTAGTGTAGCTGTTAATTGGGACTTCCTTCCTCGTATGGACCGTCACGGAGTAATTCATTGGGTTGAGATAGGACACTTTGACGACCAAACGTCTTTGCTCAAAAGTCCAGAAACTGCTCGTGACAAATGGCAATCGTTGAGCGGGCAGAATGCACAGCAGCCCAGTCGTGTTGAAGCGCAATTGTAGTCGCCAAAGTGTTTGGTAGTCCAAGCCTCCAGTATGCCCCATAAGACATGCTAGTGATAGCTGACAGCGTGATGAGACAATGCACGAAAATCATTGGAATTGCTTTACATAATTCTGGTTACTAGTCTTACTATTCAAATGACTGAATAAATTAAGTGTTTAGAAAAAGCGAGCATTTTTAGTAGACTCCTCTGATAGCCTTCGAACATCCCCATCAATTTCAGGAAAAAAATCCTTCATCACAGAGAACACTGAGTCAACTTCAGCGACTACTATATGATGATATCTTTTTTTGTGTGGAATTTCACCACTTCCCTTCACCTGGCCGGTCTGTTTAACTTTCAGTTCTTTAGAAGGCTGTTTGGTTGTTTAGGGATTAATGTTCGTTCCCAAAATTGCGAAATTGGGACTCATTATAAGCTCCAATCACGGCAAAATCCTTGCAGCATCGTACACTACGCAATACAGCCTTCCCGGCACATCTACCAGGAAGACTTTACAAAACTACGTCATCACTTCTTCGCCATTCCGTCGCGTCTGCGGTAGCCCCCACAACGGCGCGGAACGCACGAAGTCAACGATGACCAGGGCCCATTCAGATGCAATAAGTAGCTATTGCGTCGTATGTCGCGCGAGTTTGTTATTCTGCTTTATCACATGTGTTGTACTTAGTTCACGATGAACTTACACACAGTTCGTGTACAACTTCACTTACATAAGTGCATACAAAAATTTATACCTCCTCTATGAGCATGCATTTGTACATTAACCCACATGTGTGGCATACTCTGCTTAGGTTTTATATCAAATTCGAAGAAATGCGACATAAACGTGCGTCCAAGAAGAAGTTCGACGTTTTCTTAATGAGCAAACAAGAGATTTTTTAACGTGAAAATGAATATTGTCTATGCCTGTGAGCTTTCTGCTGTGCCCTCAAGCAGAACACTCAGTAAAAGTCTCTTAAAAATTAGTTACTGTATGAAAACAACTTGTTAAGAATGCAGTTTTGCAACTCTGGGCTTTCGTGACAGAGTCAAGAAGATGTACAGCTGACTAGATTGTAATCATCAAGGCCATTTCACGTTTTGTGAGGCCATAATATACAATTTCGCGTCAGGTTTTGCGACGTTAAACAAACAGGTACGAACCAGCTCATGTCACGGAGTTTTCACTGGCATTTCGATCACTCCCGCCAAATTCTGTGACCGGCTCCTCCTAGGCAGAACCTAATAGTGACTCACAACAGAGCAACAGTCAGAACATTGTGAAGTCGCTGCTTTAGCAAGGAAAGGCCGGCGTTTAGAAAAAGAATAATGGCAAGGAAACATTAGATTGCGCTCATAATTGTCTAATAACTTAGCTCGAGTCAGTCCAATGTGGCAGAGGAAATTCTGTCAACCAGCACTCACCGTCGCACATGAAGAAGAGCAATTCTTCATCATTAATCAAGATAGCACGAAAAGTGTTATAAAATCTTCATGGAAAACGAATTGAAACAAATGAATCAAATGCAAGAACTGCTGACATTCTCACAGTAAAAAAATAAACAAATCAATTGTAAAAGTACCCTACGGCACCGTCTGTTACCTAATGATTTTTAGTGTTGCGATTACTTGTTAGGGTGAAACACAAATACAAGCGACCACTGTACACTGTGCACATTGTACAGGATTTCGTCCTAGGGCACGTTTCAATCTTCTTTAGTTCATTATTGTAAATTTCTCCTGTTCGTTTATAACACTGCTATTCAATAATAGGTCTGCATGTGCTCAATATTTGACTCCTGTCTTGCTAGAAGTGTTAGACAGGGTTTACATGATAGTTCAAACGTGAAATTTAGTTTGATTTAAGTATATTGATCATAGTACCAGAACAGCTCAAGGGTTCTTTTGGTGACTCTCAATCATCACGACGTGGTCAAGAGGCAACTTAAATTTCAACTACGTAATACGACGTCGGTTCTTGTCTCTAACATATATATCCTATATCTGTCAGTGTAACTGAGTTCATTGTCGACATCGACCACCACGTCAAAAAGTTGGTTGCTGGCTGCTGGTGGATTTATGCGTTGTAGCGTACAGTGCTGGCAAAACAAGGCTTTGGTAGTGCATCGGGGTAGAGCACATGCTCTAGGATAGGGTGATATGCGGATTCGAGTCCAAGCCAATACCAAAGTTTTGCGCATCACGTAATATTACTAGGTGGAAAAGTAGTTCCTCGACCTCTTACTGACTGACCTGCTTAAGTTCATCACAGTTCCTTTTTCTACATATAAAACCTATTCTGTGCTCATGCAGACAGATCTTGTGTAGAAGAGTTAATCGATACTACTTCTCATCAAATAGCACCGACGCATACTTTGCAATACAAGCCGTTTACTAAGTTTTCATAATATGTAAAAATGAAATAGACACCCATCACTCGGCTACTCAAAGTCGAGCAGCTTAAAAGACTGCTTCTGCGACGTGGGAAATAACTGGAGCAGACGCTCCTGTAATCTGCTGGGCACAGAAGCTATTCCATAAGCATATTGAAATAATTTCTGAAACGTGCCATTACATTATTAGTCTTTTGGGGACGGAATGTAGATTCATTCGTGTATAGGAGCTTCTGGTTGCCTTCAATGCTGGAAAAAACTTTTCCCGAAAACTCCTAGTATTCATATACCCACTGATGTAAGTGATGTGCAAAACTTTCGCGTCAGGCGCGACTCGAACCCACATCTCACTCTATCCGGGAGCGCGTGCTCTAACACGTCGCACAGCTCAGCTTCTGAAACGCGCCGTTATGATTACTAGTTTTTTGATAGCGGAATGTAGATCCATTCGTATAAAGGAACTTTTGATTGCCTTTAGTGATGGAAGAACTTTTCCCGGAAACTGCTAGTATTTATATACCCACTGATGTAGGGTGATGCGACTCGAACCCACATCTCACTCTATCCGGGAGCGCGTGCTCTAACCCGTCGAACAGCTCTTAGTAATCATTTGAAAGCTTTATTCTCGGCAATTCAACAACATGCCTGATTTATGTCGGCATATAACGGACTATTGATTCTCCAATAGACGAGAATAATTTGATGCTTGAAGATCTGAGAAGCTGTTAACAAATTTCGGTCAAAGTCAGTAGGTTGGATGGTAGTTTAACCTTGTGCAGTCCGTCTAATCAATCATTTATACACTCTAAGAGAAAGAAACGTTCTCAACAAGGTTCCTGGAAGTGCCTGTTTTAGTTGATTTACTGCTGACCTAATAATAATTATGAGATGTTCTGAAATTTGATTGTGGTCTTGATAGAACACTCGAGATATAGGTATTAATATTGCACAAATACCAGCCAAAGAGCAACTGAGTGTACAACACTGCATGTTTGGTGAAACTCTCACTTGCCTTACAGTGTAAATCGTTCGTCGACGCTACCTCTTAGTATGGAGTCTGGAGCACCCCACAGAGGATTGATCAAAAGACAACGGTTTCTGCACGACTGACGAGACTGTAAGGTTGAAATACGTGTAACAGGCTGTACAAAAGCCCATTAACAGACCATATGGCATGTTGGCTCAAACAATAATGAAGAGATCTATTATAATTTGGGGCGTGGTTCTTAAGAAAACACTCAAAGTAAAGATGTATTTGCAGGGAGGAATGCCTCGTTATCACTGGTGATATGAGTTAGTAGATCAGACTGTTGTTTTGATGGGTAGGGTGCACTATGAGCCTATGCGATATCCTTCCGGTGATCTCCACTTGAATCATTCAGTAGAACACAAACAAAAAGCGGTGAGTATGTTTAGAGTTGATTTACTGCTTGATGCGATTGAAATCTAGGTCTAGTAATAATTTCTAAAGGATTGATGGTGATGTTTGACTGATTAAACGCAGAGAATTTGACCTTTCCAGGCCTTGAAAAAGACGAACTGCCAAAATGTCAGCTGTTGAATGAATGAAGGAATTATATAACACCTCGTGTTTGGCTTAAAAAAGAAAATTAGGAATTATTGAAGCATGCCGAGGTTAATAGATAGTCAGTATAGGAGTTATGTGAATATATAAAACCAGTTAGAATTGGCAGTTGTAGGAACTAAATTTAATCATCAAAATGGCAGTGGTCATGTCAGTTAAAACTGGCAGTACACATCAAGAAAAGGATAATTCGATCGCTGTACAAAAATATTCAATGAATCACCAAAGACCGTGCTTGTGTTGTAGCAAAAACAGTCAACCGACCAGTATTACAATTATACACAAATTATTTTTTTTACGCTTTCTCATCACTCTCTTTGAATTCGCAGATAAAACTGTAAAGTTTTCCTTCATTGCTGCTGCGTTCTCGGTGAATGATTCACTGGGTCGACGACTTCCTATAATGTACAACAGCAATATGAAAAATTGTGTAAAAAAAAAGAGATGACGGAAGGCTAGAAGAGTAAACAGAGGCATCACAAGGTATTCTTATAAAAAAATTTTCCTTGATTTCCTTAGAACTCGTTATGCAATATTATCTTTACTAGAGTCCAACAAATCCCGTTCTTCTCTCGAAACTATCGTATTTGGTATTCTATGTGTCGCTATATTTGTCGTAGTTCATCTCTTTTTCGGAAATACCATCAAATCTTGTCTCATTGTCAGATTATAGGAAATCAATGTGGAAAGCAAGATACAGAACCACACCTGCAAATGCTTCTCCTCCAAATCCATCATTCTTTGCAGAACTGGTTGGCAGGGAGACATTTCCTTGTAGTGGAGCTTCATAGGCTCCCAAAATGATTCCTAAAGTGTTACAACAATTTTTAATAATATAGACGATTGGTAAAGTTGGCAGTGAATATGTGTATAAAACTCGCTATAAACATTCAATATAGTCTGTGAGAATGGTCAAAGCCGTTCGAGCATGGTACGTCACTGGTTTTACATAAGTTTCAGTGGTATCGCCCGCCTCATCATCACTGCCACAATTCCTCACACCGAAACTTTAAAGCAAAGATGGAGAGAAGTTATGATGATTGGACGTGATACTGCGTTATTTGTATTCGCTCCCCGTCGTAATGCATCGACTGCAAAAGTGGTGCTAACACGAGATATCACGCGCTATCACCATAACGTCTCGTCATTTCCCCTGAAAAGTAGAGCTTAGTAGGGGTGGAAGGTGAAGGCGGGTGGCTCTGACGAAGTCAGCGATACCGCCAAAATTTACGCGAGCCAAAGGGGTATCGGCCCCTAAAAGACTTTAAATATTCTTACAAATTATTGGAGTCACAAAACATGCCATCAATGCTGCGAATGACTATCAGATTTCTCAATTTTGTACTGATAAAAAGACTTAATACACCAGAATTTCAATAAATACCGATACCTCCGATCTGCCTCTCTCATAATCAGCATTATCATTAGTTCCTGAAAGACCATTATTGAACAGTAAGATTTTAGTGTGATAATGATTGGTAAGTGATAAAAGTGCACATGCTTGCTGCGCAACCTGCACTAGTTCCACAGTTTGTTGTAACAAAACAGTTTGTGTGGTAGATACGATAAAGGGAGAAGAGTTAACTATTTCATCTATTCAGTGGCGGAGGTGAAGGTTTTCCAGTAAGAGAATGTGCAGCATTGCCGGTTGCAGAAGACGAAACACTAGACAATCCCAGAGATGGAGTTAATATAAAAAATGCCTGCAGTAAAAAATATCCTGAAATGGAAAATCACCTGTATCACCTGTCGTCCCGTTGATCGTCGAGTGACTAGAGTGGGTACCAGCAACTCTTCCATTTTTCCCTATCGCGTGCAAGAGTAGCCCAGTGGGTCCACCTCGATCTAGGGATTCGCTGAACATCATATCTTTCTTCTATCGCTTTCATGAAGAAATCGGACCAGCGGGTCAGTGGTCTTTCTTTAGTGCGCTTGATGTCCCGAGGAATCCAGTCGGTAACGGCTCTCCTCCATCGGTTGTCGTTGAAGCGCATCACGTGTCCGGCCCACCTTATTTTCGATATCCTGCCGTGTAGAACGGCGTCTCTGATTTTCGATCGTTGATGTAGGTCGGAACTTCGGATCCCTTCTCTCATTTGCGAGATACCCGATACTCCTAGCATCGACCTTTTGACTGCGCGTTCGACAACGGCAAGTGATCTTTCATACTGCTTACATAGCGCCACGTTCTGCTGCATACGTTAGGGCAGGGATAATTGCCGAGTCGAAAAGGTGGGCACGGAGTCGGATGTTCTTTGTCCTCTTCACTACATCTTCGATGCTCTTAAGCGTTCCACAAGCCGCTCGTTTCCTCCTACTCAACTCTAGAAGCTAGGTCGTTCATCATGTTGATTTCACGACCTAGATAGACGTAACTGCAGCATTCGGAAATTGTCGTTCCGTTGAGCGTGAATGGGGCATTCAAAACCCATCCGTTCCTCATGAACATCGTTTTCGTTAGATTTGGTTGAAGACCAATCTTTTCACAGGCGTTATCGAAATCGGTCAACATTCTATTCGCTTGGCTGATGTTTGGTGTTATGAGAACGATATCGTCAGCAAAGCGAAGATGGTTTGATTGTTGACCGTCAATTTTCACTCCCATTCGTCCCATTCTAATGTTCGCATGACGTTTTGTAGGGTGGCAGTGAATAGTTTTGGCGAATTTGTATCGCCTTGCCGAACTCCTCTTCTTACGTCAATGGTGATGTTGTTGTAGAATGGAGATATTTTGATCGTGAAATCTTTGTAAAGCTCACTGGGATCATTATGTACCGAGTAGGGACGCCCTGGTTATCCAGAGCCTCTATAACCGCTTCTGTTTCCACCAAAACAAAGGCTTTCTTCAGATCAATGAAAGTGGGACAGACTGGTTGTTTGTACACTCGTGAAACTTCAATGAGTCTTGTAATCGTGTGGATGTGTTCCATGGTACTAAATCCTTTTCGGAACCCTGCTTGTTCACATGGCTGTCCTTCGTCCAGTGTTCTGTCAATCCTGTTTGGGATGACTCGAGTAAAGAGTTTATAGACGACGGACAGCAAGCAGATTGGGCGATAACTGCCTATGTTGTAAAGGTCTCCCATTTTGAACAGCAATACGGTCTTGCTGGTTTTCCATTGAAGTGGACACCTTGCAATCTGACAGGTAGCGAGTGAGGAGCCGAGCCAGGTGTCAGAACTGGCGGCAGGTTATTCAGGCGTGCTGGTCTAATCCTGTCTGTACCGGGTGTTGTTCTGTTCTTCACCAACGATATAGCATGTCGAATTTCGGAAGAGAGGACCGGTGGAATTATTTGTTATCCTCTTTCAATTTATATGATGGTAAGAGGACATGGCTAGCGAAGAGATCCGAGTAGTATTGGTGGATGATTTTCTTCATAGCACTTCTCGAAGCTGTAAGTGTCCCGTCAGGGTATCGGAGTGTAATCATCTTGGTCTTATAGTTGGCGAAGCCTCGCTGGGCTTTGCGAATGCTCTTCCTAGCTTCTGCAGCTTCTGCCATAACTGCTGCTCTTCTTTTTTTGAGGTCTTCCTGGCAAGTTATACGTGGGGTATCAAAATGCCAAAAACGCTAACAAATATGGGCCTCATTCCCCTGACCCCGAAAGAGCCCCTGGTACGGCAGCGCTAGGTAGGACGAGTACAGAGAGGCTGCTAAAATCTCAGAAATCGAAGATAGTGAACACCAAATGGCTTTGTGATTCTAGAAAGTAATATGGAGGCGTAGAAAGTTGTCTAGGTGTTGGAAGTGCCAATGGCAAAGGTTTCTCATAGCCAGTAGGTAAAGTTGTGAAGTATGGGAAACTCGTAGAGCGACTAAGGTCAAGTTGGGCTCTTCCTGGCTGTGCGTGGGCTTTCCTAGTGGCTTTAGCTGCTTGTTCGGCCAAAGGCACAGAAGTGACTTGAACAAATGCTTGCGCGTATCCATGACTGCGGTGTGCAGATTACGGTGTATGCTGTGCCACACAATACCCGCTAATATACGGGTTAGGCCGAATCTAAAGAGTGATGTGGTGAATACAAATGGTTGTGCTAGTGAGCAATGAAACATACATTGGCTCTTTCGCCAATGTTGTATCTCACATTTTCCTTTATTTGAGAGATCTCCGCTGCAAAAGCTCTGTGACGCTTCTCGAAATAAAGAACTAGTAATATTTGCTTTCTTAAAATGGTGGAGTACCTGCAAACACAAAGCTGGTTTTGTTTGAAAGCACTAGAAATATTCAACACCCCAACAATCCCATGAAATATCGCTGAGTTATTTCATGTCCTCATTTAACTTTCTGTTTTAAAAATATTCAAAAAATTCGTGAAAGGTCCTATATTCCATTTTCGTCAATTGATGATTGCAGAAAATGGAATGCACGAAAAAGAAACTTGGCATGCAGGTCCATCGAAAATTTTAAAAACCTCTCTGTCTCCCTGCAGAGATCCAGGAATAAGGATTTCTCGCGCTATTTGAGCTCTGTATGCAATTATTGAATTCTCCCCGTCTGAGTGAGCCAGAATATCAGAAGAATTAGGAATCCTTTTTAGAACTTCTTGCAAGATATGATAGATGCTCACCTCTTGCTGGCGGTTCGTATGATCTTACACCCCCTGCCTGCAATATCAATAATACTGTTCTATTATCGCATACTTTTATTCAGGCAGTTTTCAAAGTAGGCTCACCTTTGTCGCATGAGTATCAGGGCGAAGAAGGGGTGCGATAATCGGGCCAACATTGTCGATTATCTTAGCAATCGGAGTGGTGACGTTGGCTAATTTTGTTTCACACATGGGATTTGAAGCAGCCTGAAGGATTCGGTGTTCCAGTGTTATTTAAATGAAACAGTATTGTCAGTGAGCTGCTGCCGTGATAAAAAATAAATAACACTTCAACTATTGCGAATCATTAACTAAACATATGAAGTGATTATTAACTACAATGCAAAGCGAGTCATCTAATTGTGGAGAGGAAAATCTCAAATTTAATGGGTTCTGAGTGATGGCGAAAGGAAGGTTACTAGGGTAACGGGTAAGAGCACGCGTTTCTGGAGAGAGTGAAATGTGGGCTGGAGTCCCGCCTGACGCAAAAGATTTGTACATCAATCTACATCATTGGGTAAACCCTATTTTTTTTTTTTGAGGATTGTGAGCTTTTTTTTTCTATGTTGCAGTTAACAATTCGAGCACGGAAGTAATTTGACAACTGAGTTATCTTCTTTCACAACATACTTTTGCTAATGTACCATGTGTGTCTACAGTAATCGCTAGTGGAAAATTTTGAAAAAAAAGCCTCCTTTGGCAACTTACTTTGCACTATCCATCTCGAGCAGGTAGTTTGGAAGATCTTGTCTGAAGATCATGTATGAGATCAACGTGATGCAGCAACTCTATTCTATAGATTTATGGAGTTTATGAACCTCCGAAAAAAACTTCAATGCTTATACAATTATCTTCAACTGAAAAATGAATTTCGAAGGTTAAGTGTCAATGTTTGTGAACGCCCACATTGTTGAGTTTATAGAGTCCAGCAAAGATGCTCTTAGAAAATAAGAACCTTCTACACTACCTCAACAATACTAAGCTTCACCAAGTTAATTTTCCTCGTTTTCGAAAAAACTATGCAAACAAGTATCTATTCTGACTGGAAATGTCCGCTAGATTTTTTTATTCGAAGAAAACATATGTGAAGGCGTCAAATGTGAACTTTGGTGGAACAAACTATGAAAGAACGTATCACTCAAGACCTCTCTTTATTTTGATATTCCAGCAATTTCTAAAAATAAGAAGACAAGATAAGTTGTTAGGAATTGATCAGCCACTGAGAGATCGCCATGTACTCGACTTCATTAAGTATGGCAAGTAAAGTTAACTGAACACATATATAGCCTATACACTCACTTGTTATGCCTAGCCGATGCATGAGAACAGTTTTTTCTACTAAACATCCAAGCTGGATAGTAACTGTGACCGCAAAAAAATAAAGGCATAGGTAACCTTGACACGAAATCGATTCAAAGACCATAGTATGAGCTTTTGTGACTCCCGCAATGCACTCATCGTCTTCGTAGCAACGAAGCCAACGGAAAATGTGAACAATGTGCGGGTAGCGCTTTAAAGTACTCAAGAAGCTATCAAGGTCTAGCATAGTGACCTTTGTGAGACGGAAAATTATCACTTGCCGCTACTAGATCTAGTGTTGACTTATTTTGTATTGACGATTTTCTATGGCGAGCAATGACTCTTTGAATGTGGACAAACACACCAATCACTGCAAAGCCTGTCTGCGAAATTTACACAGCTTTCAAATTAACATGTTTACAAAACATTAGAATGGAGTATACGTTATAGGCTTTCAAGAATACGTCTCCGAAATTCAGTTGAAAATGGATACACTGCTTTTCAGCGACCATTCAATAAGACGCTTATCATCAAAAAAGTGCCACGCATGGTGGATTCAATGGAGGCACGGAGCGACCTTGAAGAAGGCCAAAAATGGAAGAATGATATTCTTACGAATCACATGAAGCCGATGGACTTTCTAATAGACTTTTAATTAATATTCGAAAGAGAATACAGTGCATTTATCAGGCGTCATCTCAAAGAAACCCATCCAACCATGTGAATAGCCGAGTCTTTACTTAAATAGGAACAAGTAGCAGTTAAAGAAGTTATCTCAAATTTTGCCAGCAGTTTACTCACTTCTGATTTATGTAGTGTTGTACTAGCATTTGATGATTCCATTTTCGTCGCAGAAGAAGACACGTTGTTAACAATTTCCACTGAATTTTACTACATCACTTCTATTTGAGCTCCAAGCTATGCACACATTTTTGCTCGTTTTTTGGTCGAAATTAGAATTTTGACATCAACACTCTAGTTATAAGAACACCTACCAGTATCTTTTTCTTCGACTGAAGGGATTTGTTTGAAAGCCATAGTTCTTCCTTCACCATTGGTTAGTGTGATATTATCGGCTGTCTCTAAGTTCACCGTAGTGGTCTCCATTGTTGGTACAATTTTATCTGTCATCGAAATTTCTTGCATAGACAATGAGCTGCTGCTCAATGCCATCTCTGTCGCCATCGTTGGTATAGAAGTGTAGTCTAGATCCAGATCTGCGATTAGCTTTTCAACTAAATACTGTTTCTTTTTTTGTTGAAAGAAAACTTCTCACATTACAATGAGTTCCCAAAATTATTTCTCAAAACAGAAACAGGTTAAATTCTACATTAAATGTTGTACATTGTATCACCATTCCTGCTCCGCTTATATGACTCGATGAACACTGATTACGGTCACCTTTATCATCTGCACAATAAGCAGTTAAATAAGAGTACAGGAAAATTTTAGAAAGTATAACACTTCAGAAGCATTCGATAACCGCTTTTATATGATTCAGCATTTAAGTGGAATGAGTCAAACAGAAAACAAGAAGAGCAACACGTTTATCTCAGAACTCTTCGAATTATTGTCAAAACCATTATCTACGGCGGCTCCAAGACAGTGACTGAACATTGATTCAAACAAAATTTCACGATTGTGATTCTAACATGCGGTTTTTGCCCGTTCCCTAATATCAGTAAGGAAGACTGATAGGGCGTTTGACTCTGTTGATGCAGGCAAGACCGCCAAAACGTACGTATGCCACCCACTTATCAAACCTCGAAAAGGCACTGAACAGTCTCTCAGTATAAAACCTGCTGAGGCCTTATACACGAAGCCTATCTCTTGATCAATAAATGAAGAAGATTGATTCTCTAGGCAGTAAGGAAATCGTGCACAGTATCACTAGAGAAGCCATTTTAAAGAAAACTAACTGATTGTTAGTTCTATCTAAGGTTGAGCAAGAAATTCTTTCAATTTCTAGGAGTTTCTCTTTCAAGGACGAGCAATAACAAGAAAAAAAAAAGCTTTCTTCAACTTACAAACCACCATAACCCACGACTTTAGCCATAGTTCTGCAAAATTTCGAACTACTGGCCTATGCGGTTTGGCACTGTCCTGCTGAAACAAACTGTGTTTACAAAGGTTCCATTTTGGATTCTTCTCCATCAATTTGCTCAGTGAGCTCATGTGGATCCTGATAAAGCTTCTTGTAGATAATACCAAATCGGTATAACTCTTTAACAACGGTCCACTGCAAAACATCAAACCTTTCAGCCAAATCACTAGTTCCCGATTTAGGCTCAACATCCAAAGTGGCTTGCTAGTCACTCTCATCCTAAACACATGGCCGGTTAGAACGAGGCACATAAATCAAAATTGCCTATTTTGGAAGACAAGAACCATCCGCCCACAGTTAGTTTTGTCGACGTACCGGCACAGTTCACCCTTATTAACTTCATCGAATCATTAAGTGTTGTTAAATCTTTTCTCCAGGAAAATGGCTCGTCAACACACATACATAAATAACAAGAATCATACTGTTCAACATGTTTTTCGAGGCAGTAATCAGAATAAATATATATACAAAACCATCAATAAAAAGCGACACAAAGATGTCATGAATACAAGTTTCGTAAATATCCCAGAACTTTTTGCTCAACCTACTAGAGGTCTACTGCTCATTTACCATGTCACAGAGGTAACTTATTCAGTTGTGCGGCCACACATTAATCTAAGAAATTTTGGTTCGCAGTTCTTCAATACTTCATAGCATTGCCGAGAGTTCCACAGATATTTGCTTTCTTCTAAGGATTACATTCACTTACAATTCAATGAAATCCTACTAGTTTCCTTGAAAATTATTCGGGCCCACGCTTCAGCACATTAATCTACCCCGTTTTTGCAAAAAAGCCAAAGTTTTGGTCTAAGATCTTCGTGCAGTCTTTAATTTTGGTCACATCTAACGATCTCTCGGATTTTTCAAAAGTTACGTCTGTTTCATTCAGTAATGTCATCTTGAGGATTTTTGATGAGACACCACTTTATATAACGAAGTTTTTGCTCGCAGCACCTCTTTAATCTGTTGCATTTTGGATATTAGGAAGGTTTGGCGATGAAATGGTACCTGCTACGAGATCCTGTGAATGTTCACTGTTGCTTTCGGAATTGCCGTTATTGAAATCCTGTTTTGAAGCTCTTCATAGGCAAATGTGAATTATTGAGCAAAGAAAATGAATCTTCCCTTACTGAACTTCCTCAAATGCACTGCTAGCATTCACCATTTTCAATGGAAACATAAAATCAATTTCAATTTGAGAATATGGTGACGTAAAAGGCGCTTTTTGAGCGAAATGTAATGTACTTGTCATGTTCTGCTCTTTGTGGACTTTAGCAGTGGATTTTTGGGATGCACAACTTTTTTCAAGCGTTTCTTCTTGCTCTCTGACAGTGCTGCTCAGAATGGATGACATTTTTGGCTCAATAATCTCTATCTTGTCATAATCCTCTTTCGCTGCTGTTTGAAAGGAAGCTGTGGACTGCTGATTCTTCCTTGTATATCGGCCATGTTGTCCCGTTTTTGCAGCATCAATTATCGGAGCAAATTCCGTCGGAGCGGTTATTTTAACCTGAAAATGTCACTAAGTTCTGAAGTTCAAACTTCTTATTTAGTGTGAATGGTATTGCATGCATATTATAAATGTATATTTCATATATATATATATATATATATATATTATATATATATATATATATATATATATACTCTTTATTGAGCACTTTATTAATCTATTTTCACAGTGCTTTTTTTCATCGTGCGAAACCCAGTATTTATAGCGCTCAATTAGTTTTTCCGCTCTTCTTTAGCGTCGTAGAATACTGATTGAACGAGTCTCCTTGCAATCTCGAGGACAGCCTGGCTGTCGCTCTCCATAGAGCGTTGTTATTGACTACCAGAGAGAATTGAAAGGTGGAGCTCGGCTTCACAGACGCCTCGACAATTATCATAACCACTCGACCACACAGCCTCATATATATATTATATATATATATATATATATATATATATGCATGTACATACATACATAAATACATGTATATACAGATATGTTTATATGTATATACACATATATATGTATGTAAGGAAAAACTTGTGATAATTTGCATTGTTGTTAATTTCAACACTGGTTTGAAATTTTTTTACTGATGCTGATCATTTTACTTAACTCTTTGTTAATTTGGTGTAGGATGTGTTTCATCTACTTGTCTATTTTCAGATGTGCTCAAGTTATGGATCGTAAAAATCAACGTATCGCAACATTTAAGTTGCACATGCGGGAATGAAAATAGCCGACTGGTTTCAAAACGTTTCAAAAAGACTGGAGGGATTCAAAACTATCCTCGAAAAGGTTGTCTTACCATCGCGTCTACTCCGGAAAGCATTCAGAAGTCCAACGGCCAGGTCCAACGAAATCCGAAACGTTCCATGCACAATATGGTTCAGGAAGCTCAGAATCAGCAAGCGGAGCGTTTGAAACATTGTCAAAAATAAGGCGAAGTTGCACAGCTACAAGATCTCTCGTATTCACTTTCTGGACGGGGAGATGGAAGAAGAACGATTTTCAAAAGTTCACCGAATGATTTGTTCAGCGGCTGGTGCTCTTTTGTCAAGGGCTCCTTTTGCGGATGACAAGATATCCTTAGACAAACCACTCCGCAAATGCCAGAATCGACGTCCACTTTTCACGAAGGGTCAGTAGAAGTCGACAGCAGCAAAAACCATGTATCCGAAGTCATTTCCATCCTTTGTAATGATCTGGCTTGGCATTTGCTGAATCGGGAAGACGCCGTTGGTCTTCATCAACGGAAACGTCAAAATGAACGCTGCCAGCTATTAGCAGCAAGTTCTTTGGGGTGCACTGAAGCCTTGGAGCACTCAACACTTTGGCGCAGACGAGTTCACTCTTCAACAGGCCTGGATTCTTGCGCATTCAGCTCTCTCAACGATTTCCATTTGTCAAGAGCTATTTCCGAATCCGTTTGGGACAAGGATATTTGGTCATGAAACTCATGGGATCTCGTCCCAGTGGATTACTCCGTGTGGTCCATACTAAAGGAAAAAGTCTTTGCTACACGCTACACTATTGTAGACACGCTTTAAACACCTTTGACAGCAGTAGGACGATTCACGGAATAAACGTGTACGAATATCGTTGGAATTTTTCGTAAGCGAATTCACAAATATATGGAGGCCAAAGGAGGCAATTTTGAGAAATTGTTACGAACATTATTATTTAATGTTTCCGTCGCTAATCCAATAGACGTAGTTATTCCCCAAACTGGATGAATTCATTTCTTTATGTAGTACTTTATTATTATTATTCCAATATCCGAAAAAATTGGCAGAACTTTTTCCTCACCCTGATAAATTGAATATATTAATATAGGCACCCTTCAGTAAGCTTAAGCGAAGAGTTATTACCGTGCTTCTGGAGAAAGAAACAGTTAATCATTCTTTTTGTTGTTGTCGGCATTTGCTGAATACTTCATTGCTTCCTTTTGATGTTTACCTTCTCTTTCTTTTTTTCCACTACTAAGCGTACCAATTTTGCAAGATATTCGCTTTCCAACTTAACCTGAAAACGTTGAGTATGACTTTAAAATTAGATACACATATCCTACTATAGTAGACGAGCACATTAGAGCCAACGTAAGCTTCTCTGCAACATTAAAACAGATTTCTCACCACATCATCACGTCTAAAGTTTTTTTATCACAGTAGGAATTATAAGCAACGATTTCAGCATCCAAAGTGTTCCCAAATTTTATCATCACAATAAATAATACTTTACTCTTGACTGTTTATATGGACCTCGCTCGAAACAATGATAATCTGGTGAAACGATAACGTGTTTGAGTCTGTTGTGAGGTCCGGTACGGCACTCATACAGCACTAGACAGACTCAAACAGACTAGAGACTAGAACACAGACTAGAAGACATTCACTACTTGACTCAGTGTCTTGAGCATTATCTTGTTTAACCATGATGAGTACTCTATCAGTGATGAAGCTTGATTCATAATCAGTTGACATATACGATGTTCTCAAATTTTGATTTCCGACGTGTTTCAGACCTCGATTACTTTTCCTACAAGATGGTAAGAGAATCGCTTTTTGATTAACCGCAAAATTGTATATGTGGCAAAACTATGAAAAAAAACACAAAGAGCAACACCGAGATTCCGAGGAAAAACAAGAATAAAAAAATTATTATGAAAGAAATTGATAATTTAATCAAAGATGGACTGGATTGTGAAATGAAAACAAGGATAGAAGAGTGGTCATTTTTTGATGAGCGGGGATAAAAGATAGAATTCAAGTTACAATAGTAGTACTGCGCAGCACAGATAATTGCGTCAGTCTTTCCACTTGTCACACAAAGTTAGTATTCGTCATTACTCCATTTAAAAACTGTAAAGGGTCAAACTCTAACCTACGAAGTGGAATGGAGGAGGTGATTGAGCAAGTTACATAGGCTTATCATGATGAACAGGACCATCCTAAAAGCCCCCTTTCTCTGTTGATTGCAAATAGCATTCGGTTCATCAAACTGATATTGATCATATAAAGTTGTGTGAACGAGTTTGCTTAACGCCTTCGATGTAACGAACCCAACCCTCTGCGTCTCTAAGACCCACGTATTGCGTGTAGTAATAGCGTCTGACTCCCAGCGCTCTGCGTCTAACGATGACGTCTAACCACGGCACGCTGTGGGTTAGAGACGCAGAAGTTTGGTTCCGTGATCCCGTAAGGATTAAAACCTGTCACCATTGAACTATCTCTATGTAAAATTATTTCTTTGTCTCTGTACACGTTTATTCTCATAAAAAACCACAGTAAATTTCGAAAGAGAAAAAAAAAACTTAGAAATTTTCAGAAATTAGAAACACATAATACATTTGCCAAGGTTTCATATGATAATCATTTATTATATGTTAGAAGAAGGTCGTGAATAATCGTAGCATGTACCAGCATGGAACTCAATTGTTAATGACAAATTACTCAATATCAACGCCAAAACAACTGAGTTTGCTTTAATAAAACCTTTCCTACGTATTTAGAGACATATTTCATCATAAGTACAGAGCATCACGATGAAAGAAACGAGTAGAACAGATAGGCAAAACAAGTCGTACAAAAATTTATGTATTTCTTTACAAAACAATATTCCTTGGTTATGGATGGTTGACTTAGTCACCGCAATGAATACTAGGCACGAAATTACATTTAATCACGATCTAAAATTTTTATTATTATATATAGCAAAAAAAATTAACAAGGCCACAGAAATTCTTCAAGTGAAAAATTTTTCTAATCACTGAGTTTATTGTGCACCAACAGCTTTGACATTTCATTACGGAGTCCACCCAGGTACACAACCAAAGCGATGTCACGTCGTGGGAAGGTCAAAATATATACAGAAGCAAGATTCTTGGAGTACAACAATACCAAACGGATTTAGCCAAATCAATATTGGTCACTGACAACGATTCTCATCGAGTGCAATATAAAAAAGAAATCTGATTATTTGATGACTTAGAAGGTATGCGCGCAAATGGACTTATATCAGTGATTTTGGAGAAGAATTATCAAGTTACTACGAATAAATCTGAGAATGAGACGGGGGCACGAGCACAATGTCACACATTTCATCGATAATGTCACGCTTTTAAAGCTGGAAGTAAATGAACTTGGAATATAATTAGATTTAGACTACTGAAAAAAAGCTATTCATCATCTCTACGAAAAAAAAAGGCAGAAGCACCGTATTCATGTTAGTTATGGAAATCTGCTTATCAACTGATTGCTCGTTCTTGAAAGAAGAAAAACTTGAAATCAAAGTCGCCATGAATTCTGAGCGCCTGAGAACAGTCAGAAAACCATAACTTATATGTAGTGGGGTCGTCGACGGAGTCGTTGAGATAACTGAAGACAGAGGAGTCCGATAAAAAGGGCATCAAAATTTGCAAAATTCGGCAGAGATTGAATTGTATCATTCGGAGCAGGAGTCAAGCTCGAATCCTCTATAAATACCGAGAAACAAAATAGTATCGACTATTTCAAGCCTAACTATAAGATAAAGGATAAAGCTCTCGGCTTCACTTAATCTCTGGGAGATGCGCCAAGCATCATCTTCATTAATCATCGTTTGATTTGATTAAATGCATATTTGGCCTTTACAGTCATCTGGGCCAACGTGTATCAAGTAAGTGCAGCTACCCTCTCGGCAAATCTGGTACCGATCCACCCCCGGATGGATGGAAAGCTTCGTGAGCCATGAGCGCGAGGTCGAACCATCGACTATCGGTTGATGGATTATTTGTGACGCAGAACACCTCTAACCATTGCACCACACGCGCTATTAAACGTGATTATAGGATCTCAAGAATAAAACAAACATCCGCCCATGGAATGAACTTGTTGCAAAGACGTTACCAAAAATATTGATGCAACCTGACCGGAGATAAATGCTGTTATGGCGCTCTGATATTATAGAAACAAACGCTTGTATTCAGATATGCTAATCAAGTGTACAATTGTAAGACAACTACTTTAGTACAGCACAAATTTTGATTACTTACGTGAATATACTGGTAGAAGTAGCATGAGCAGAGGTTCCAGTCATCAAAAGGTCATTTGAAATAGCTTCCCTGGAAACCGAACATCACCAATACCCGATGGGGATGAGATGACTGAATCACTGGCGGAGATCTTACCTACAAAATAGCAGTTCAATAATTAACATAACAATAGAATTGATGTAACAGCAAATATATAACAAGAATCACCACCTCGAAGAGATCCGCTGACGGAAGGCTAGGCAAAAGTTGATTAGGAGGAGTGTCGAGTCCGAGAAGATCAGTAGAGGGCAAAGATCTCTTAGTACCAGAACTAAAAGTAGATACTAGCGGACGAATGGCAGGAATATTCGGAGCACCAGACCAACCAATATCTAAGCAATCAATGGTTGGCACATCGGTAAATCCGAATAAAAGTGGCAATCTTTAGAACCTTATATGAAGAGTGTACGAAAACATATAAAGTTGATAGTTCAACTGTTTTTCTTTACTCGATGAAAGACTATCCACTTGGTAACAGTCGAAAAGAAAAAAAAAAACTTATTCGAGCGAGCAGAAAACCCCACAGAATCATATCTGTTTTCGAAAAAAACATAAGCTCCTTTTGTGGAGTTGAACTACTTTATTGGGTCGTACCATAAGTTATGGCAGTAGAGCGACAATTATAAAATTTATCAAGCAGAAGTAATCAAAATTACACAATTTTGATTGCCACTCAATCACGCATTTTCTTGGCCTGTATTTGCTTCAAGATGGAGCTGTCTTGTGAACAAATTGTTTGCTGCTCAGCACGAACGGCGTGTAGGGGAAGACGCAAGTGAAGCGAGGCGGAAGATTAATGGAAGTTTCCCGTGGATAGCCCAGGCGCGACTGATCCTCCAGATTGTTCTTTTCAGCTTTGTACCTCGCAAAACACTTCCTAGCCATCTTTTCTGCAATCGTATCATCTCCTCAACTCCATTAATCAATCTTGCGCGCTTCTTCGTTTACATCTTCCCCTAGAAGCCATTTGCATGAGTAACAAGCGAAACTGTTCCCAGGACAGCTCCATCTCAAAACAGATATACTTGAGTTGCACATCAAAATGTATGCAAGAAAATGCGCAAATGAACGGTCCAAAATCATGTGATTTTCATTACTTCTGGTTATTTGGTATTCAATTCTCTAGCTCCAAAACTTTTAAAAGGACTCATTAGAATACGCATGCATTGAAACAAATGCATATAGTCGCAAATGTGCCTTTAAATGACGCCTTAGCAGAAAATATTGCACCCAGGTAGCTTACATTCAACCCCAATCGCTTTGAAACTACGATAAACTCTACGAAGACTAACTGAAATATGAAAATAGAAGATTTCAGTCATTGCAGACTATTTTCTTCTCACATAAACTGCAGAATAATACCGGCGATATCGGGCCTTGATGTTAGCTGAGTAATGGAACGAGCACTTGCAGAGTGACCAAAATCGTCTTTAGGAGTCGGCTAAGAAGGAAGCGATTTGACAATAGTGACTCTCGATTTGAACTAATACAATCCAGAAGCAATTGAAACAGAATCAACAGCTTACATCATCTCTGAATCCCAACTCCGGTGATACCGACCCTCTTCTTGTTTCGTCAGGAAATTGAAAAGAATTGACTTCTCTCTATGAATACTCATCTCTGTAAAATGAACATGAGTTAAAAGTGGCATTGAATTCCATATACTGACTCTAACAATCACCTGCTATTATCAAATGAGGTTTCTCCCTATAACTATCACTGTTATCGTCTTTTCAATCATCTTGAAAACTGTCTGAATTACCTGGAAGAAAAAAAGTTTTTCAGAGCCATAGAGGTGTTTTGTACCATTCCTCCCACTAGAAGCACTGAGGAGACATACCATTATCAGAGACGACAAGACCCATACGAGTGTCCTCTGATGTAAACCCCTGGTATTGATCCTTATTACCTTCACCTTTTTCCGCTGGGCTCGTAGTTTATCGTAGTCACTAAGAAGGTGCAAAGCAGTCTTTACACGATGACGAACTGAATCAGAAAATAATAGTTATCTAAAAAAGGGAAGTTATCGTGTTGTAGACGATGAACGCTAAGTACAGCACAAAAAAAGTTCGGTAGATTATCTGAAAATATACGAAAAATCCCTGTTTCACTCAATTTTCGTAGTAGTGTTATAATATTTTAATCAAACTTAGAGAGTGCTGAGTGATAAGCAAAAAAATCGACCCCAAGCCATTGTTGAATAGGCGCCATTAGCCCTTATCGGGCAGGCGTGCTGCCACCACACTAGCGAGTCCACCCACTTCGCAGAAACTCTTTCTTTGATATAACGTTCCCATGTTAGTTATTCCGGTGGGTTCTAACGAAGAAAGGGTGGTAACAAAACGAGGACCTCGGTGGTATAGTGGTAAGATCCACTCTAGGTAAATATGAGATATGAGTTCAATTCCCGCGTGGGGTAGAATGTTCCACATATCATCCATAACTCAGTGGATTTTGGAAACTATTACTGGAGCCACTGACATTATGAACACTTTCTTTGACGATATGTCTTCACCACTGATGAACTCGAATATACTACATCAGTGATTACTGAAAGAAAACTCACCATATAAAAACATTACTGCGTGAAATGGGAAACTTCAAACCTAGAGAGGGAGTTGACTCCGTGCCCTCACAATTTGAGGATGGCGAAGGCCGAACAAGAGCTCTGGTAGTGCAATGATTAGCACGAGTCTCCGGAAAGGGTCTCACGCTGGTCTGCACCTATCCGAGGTTTGAAGTTTTGCTTACCATTCAACGTAGTTGTATAAATAGTTATAATATCATATTATTGTCAAAAAAGCAATCGAATAGATAATTTTCGTCGATTGCTCACCATTTAGTCCTTGATCTCTGCCTCGTTCGTCTAAGAACTTATACTGCTCAAAAGCTCTAAAGCGTAGAGATGAGGGGAAGCGGGAAATTTCATAGTTTGACATTCATAGCAAATAAGAAAGGTAAAATAAAGATAAGGACAAAGCTCTCGGCGTTGATTTATTCCTGAGGGATATGCCAAGCATTCGTCTTTGTCTAACAACGCTTAAGGTAACTGAATGCATATCAAGCCTTTACAATGACACGTGGTGGCCTATTGATCAATCAGGTCAGAGTTGGTACTGCTTGAAAGCGCAATCGAACCACTGAACGTTGGTTGATCGATCACGTGTATGTCGCAGAGCACCTAGAACCATTACGCCACGGAAGCTTTTGAGAAAACAAAACTAAGCGAAGTTAAAGGTGAGAAAAGAAAAGCCAGAACTTCATTCTGAAGAAGAAAAACGATAGGATAAATACTTAGTGTCAAAGTGATAAATAGGCGAACCTCATTTGCATTTGAAAAATGTGATCGCGGGCATTTCCTATCACCCTCTCACTTCCATGTAAAAGTGGATAATTTGAAAGCATTAGGCTCTGAAATAATTCCCATCGAATACCGTTAGATCGGACTATTTAACCAGAAATTGGTAATAAACTCTTCTCCAAGCCGTCTTATTATCCTCGAGTATTCGTTTCCAAAGTAGATTAGTGACTTGATCAAAATCATCGCATCTATATATTTAAACTATGAGAATCGACTCAAACTCAGGAGAATCGATCGATAAAACCCGTTCGGAATAGTAGAAAACGTATTGAAAGGTACAGTTGACGATTTCTTTCATTTGTGAACCAGTCGGACCACATAGATCTTCGTTAGTCGCCTCATAGATGATATTCGCCGCTCCGCATAATTCAATCAAAATCGTATGACTGGAGAAAAGAGAAGAAAAAAAGATAGAAAGAATGAAGGGAAAAAACGTAAGAATAATTACCGGATTACACTTACACGATTCGCCTTGCATCTGATCTGATACGGGATATTATTGCTGATTTATTTCGTTAGAATTGGTATGCCAGGAAGAAGATCCGACATGATGGTCACTTCCTGGAATACGCACTCAGGATCGATCAATGAATCGATCGATATCGGCAAGTGAATTAGTGGTGAATAGCGCAGAGTGAATCGCAAGCGAGATCTATTAGTAAAAAGAGACCAACAAGGTCACGAGACTGTCTTTACTAGTTATGGCAACAGAAAGAAATGCGCCACTTGGAAAAAGGGAAAGCCTGGGAGGTCAAGAATGATGAAAAAAGCCGACCGAGACTGGCAGATTTGATCGACGCGGGTTTGTCGGAAGGATGGAGACAATAGGAGAGCTTGTAACGACGCTCAAGCCGTAACATAAAATTAAAACTCGAAAAATACCATCAGAGGACTTTCACGGACACCCCACTGTCTAGCAAAATGGAACCAAACACAACGACATCAAACAGTGGCAGCCGACAGTGCGCGATTTTTCATTGTTTTGTTGCGAATCACCAAGAATGAGCCATACCGTATCCAGAAAATTATTGCTGGAGATGAGAAGCCCTCCTAATGGAATCTTCACCGATGATGCCTATAGTACTCATAATTTCTAGTGTTTGAGTGTATTTTTGCAGTGGTACGCAGTTTCCGAATAAAACATAAGAAAACTGAGTGGTGAGCAAAAATAAGACCTCAGGCGGGAGTCGAACCCGCGTTTCGTCCAAACCGTAGAGGCGTGCTACTACTACACCACCCAGGATACATTTGCGCCATCACTCATTCTTCTTACTTTTGCTCATTACTCAGTTCGCTAAGGTTTATGCCTACAATATCTATACCTTTCGGATTAAAAGATCAAATATGAACTGTGATTCAATGTATCCCAATTTCATGTCACAAACTCATCGTTAACCCTGATGGATTATTTGACGTTTTACTTGTATTTGCAGTTTACCAATCTAAGCCTAAAAAAACCATCAGCAACCAAAACACAAAGTATCAGAGCTGCCAGATTTAAGCCAGCTAGAAATATGTTAAATTTTACAGATTCCATAGAATTCTGAACTTCTAAAATCATCGAATGCTCTTTCATCGTCCCAGTATTTGAAGTGATTATCAGATTTACACTAAGCATTTCTATCATAAAAAACGAATGAGAATGCGTCAAAAAGCCGTAGTAATTCAGTGGGCAAGAATCTGCAGATCACGATGGACTATCCAGAATATCATGGTATAGCTTGCTCAGAATGTACGGTGTCTGGACGCACCATTCTCGAAAAGTTGTATCAGCTCGATTCGTACAGCATCATTTGTCGATCTTCTTCGCTGAAAATGTTTTCGCGGTGTATCGAAGTGATTGAGAGGCTCAAATGGAGTTCATTAGCAAGCTCCAGAACAGTGCTACTCCTGCATTTGCCTCGACCAAATCCTTAAATTCATTATCGTCGGCTGCAGAAGAATGTTCGCAATTTTCCGCAACTTCAAGGTCAAATTTACCGCTCGAAAAATTTGCAAACTAATATTGCATTGCATCTATGCAAACATAATATTGGTTCCATAACTCGTTAATGCTTCGAGCCGCTGGCTCAGCGTACATTGAACTTTACGCTCGCTGGAGAACTGTTTTGTCGAAACTATCGCTTTGACAGTCGAAATTATATTTTACCTTTACGATTCCGGATGTTCGACACTTGTTCCATTTGTTTCACCGTATTGGAACCGTCACTCGAAAAAATGTGGTCGAGCAAGAATGTGACTTTCAACTGCTCCTTGGACCTTTGTCATCTTCCTTCATCAGTCACTGAAAGCTTATTCAGCGTGACTTTTCCAAAAACTGGGAGTAAGTGGCTGGAGCGATTTCATCTCGTTATCGCAGGAATCAGCCAGACTGTGTGCACTAAAAGGAATTCTGCTACTACGTGGCTTAGATTTTTCTACCACGGCAGAGGTTCAGGTGGCAGAGCCTGCGATTATGACCAACCGTATAGGAATAATCTAAAAGGTTCTACCAGACATCAGTTTGTATGAAACATAATGTGGGTATCAAAGCAGCAAGTGTATGGCATGCCATGAGGACTGTTTCCACCCTGCGCTTACGACATAATTATCCCCTGTATCACCTCTCGTCCCGTTATTCGTCGAATGACTCGAGCGGGTACCAGTAACCTTCCATTTATCCCCTATCGAGTGCAAATGTAACCCAGTGGGTCCTAATCACTCTAGCGATTCCTTGAGCATTATATCTTTCTTCTACGCCTTTCAGTGGAGAAGTCGGGCCATGGGGTTGGTGGTCTTCCTGTAGAGCGCTCGATGTCCCGAGGAATTCGGTCGGTAACGGCTCTCGTCCATTGGTGGTCGTTGAAGCTCATCACCTGTCCGTCCCACCTTATTTTTGATATCCCGGCGGTGAAATGGTGTCTTTGATCTTCAATCGTTGACGTGGGTCGAAGTTTCGGTTTCTTTCTCTCATTTGCGAGATATCGGACACTCCCAGCATCGAACTTTCGACAAAGATCTAAGCGGCATCTCCGTACTCGTCCTACCCACAGCTGCTGTACCGAAGGCTCTTCCGGGGTTAGGGAATGAGGCCATATTCATTGGTGTTTTTAGCATTTCAGTAGCCAACGTACAGCTTGCTACGCTCTAAACGTGGGGCTGGGTACTCACGAGTAGCTTGCTAGTCTCTCTCGAAGGAGCAGGAGGAGCTTATTTATTGTAAGCGACTCCTAACCGCTTCCCATGTACTTCCCAGCAGCTTGATTGCAGGCTTTTGTGCGAATTGACTCGAAGAGATAGAGTTTTATCTAATCGGCGCTGTAGAACCAGAGAGCTCATCCCCTGAATCCACCTGCTTCTCTGGAAAGCACGTTGTCGCTTTTGGTTCGCATTCTATTCCATCTATCCACTACCTGGGGACGCTCCAAGTGCCCACGCCACTAACCGGGCGGGAGCCCTCAAAGAGGGAGGTCCGTAGACAAGATCACTAACGCGCTATAATGATCTTTCAAACATCAGAATGGTCTGTCAGAATTCTACAGATCTTTTTGTGGGCTCTTCGGTACAATCTTTACAAAAAGTTTGCGGACTTTCTCAATTTCGGAGACTTGATACAAAAAACCTTCGTGGTTGATGCTATTTGAGGCGTTTTAGAATCCTACAAGGCATTTTATTTCGAATTAAGCTTATCAGTTCTGTCATTACTTAGTTCAGCAGTTTCGAAACTCTGTGAGCGCAGTTATTCAAGTCTAATTTCCAAATTCCTTTTTGGTTTTGTGAATTGTCTATGGGAAATGCTTACTTTTTGGAAATCATGCGAAGTATTCGATGCTGATCGTTGAAAAAGATTATAAAAAGGTTTTGACCATGACAGACATTTTTTCAAAATTGAGGTTAGATTGTATTATTCTTTCCCAATCTCATGCCATATGTGTTTGTGGTTCATAAGTTGAAAGTTAAGTCATGGTAACGTAGAAGGCGACTGGCGATCAAGGCGACTGTTTTTGTGTGGAAATGTTTTCATAGTTTCTTTCCGTTAGCGCAAAACCACGAGAAATGCTTTTCAAACACCAATACTTTTTCCAGTACCATACCATGATGTGTGGATAGTTCTCGATCTAGCGTAATCATATTTAAGTTGCATATCTGATAATAACAGACACTTTTAGGCATGACTTATGCTGATCGCGAAGTTCGACTCATAGTGGTCTCGGAGCTTATCATTTTGATTTCCTTTATTTGTGTGCTAATGTATTACGCCACGTTCAGAACGATTTTCTGAAAAATCGAAAATTCTGCATTGATCGATTCGTTTCATTAGTCTTAAGTGACTTACAACGTTCAGCACTCCACCTCTATGTCTTTGACTTACAATTACTGATCATTTTCGATTTCAAACAAGTCCTCCGTGAATATCTGCTCTGTCTTTAGCTTTATTACTGATTAGATAGAGCGTAAGTATTCATGTATTTTGAATTTGAAGAAATATGTTTGGTAACTCTCATTGTGAACGCATTTTTATAGATACTGAATTTTTTCATTCAACAAAAAAGAGGAGGCTAGCAAGCTGTCTCGCCCTTATTCTCTCTCAAGCACATGAAGGACTTTTCTTTCTGATAGTGTGGTTAGTGATTACTATGTGGTTGAACGATCTCTGTAGGTCTAATGGTGCTCAGTTCAAATGCATTGCACGAAACGTAGCATATCGCAACAAATGTGATGCAAACGACTATGCAAAAGTAGAAAGCGCCGATGCCGCAAAGGATAGCAGAGGGCTAGTGCATTCGTGATTATATTTTCTTTTATTATACCTTCATTTCGAGTGCTTTGTTAAGACCACGCTCAAATTACAACAGCTTTCATATATTTGAGCCAAGTGTCATGGTCTGGTGGGGCTTGTCAGCTCGATACAGTAGTTTCGACGGCAGCCCAGAACCCGTGTTTTCGATCTACCGGTGTGAGTCTGGTGAGGACGAACAGTGATCGGCTGTACAGGTCCTACCAGCCACATGACACTTGGCTCAATAATAATGAAGATCTGTTGTAATTGACGTGTCTTAACAAGCACTCGTCAAGGATAATAGATAAAAACCGCCAAAGAGCAATCGAGGCGAACACTCTTTGTTAGGTCGATTTCACTGACATAGAGTTAACATGCGCTCGGCTTTTATAAGGATTGTAGGCTCAGAGAATGATATAAAGATCGAAAGGACGGGTCTGCACGGGGAGTCTGTAGGACGAAATACGGTACGCGTGTACAAGACCCTTACCAGACCACATGACAAGTCTGGCTCAAAATATAATGAAAGGTCTATAATTTTTTCCTGGAGAATCATCGTTTAGATTCGAAATTGGTATCTTGAGTACAGTTTTCCAAAGCCACTTGTTTCGTGATTACAGTTCCTAGTCGGTGTCACATTGAAACCAAACTTTTTTTACAACAGTTTTTTGCCGCAATGCTTTCGTCAACATTAAGATAATTGTAGTGTAAATGGATCTATTGCCAAGTGCGAAAAAAATGCAGTATACCGGAAAGTCTCCAAGTGGCTGTCCATTGTCATACGGCGTTCGTGCCCTGTTGAACGTCACAGACGTTATCGAAGAATGGTCATTTATGAAATGGAAAGGAAATGTAAAGGCAGAGATCGTTACGACCATGTCTCGCTCTTTTCCACGAAGGAACTCAGCGAGGTCTTTTTTCGTTTTTTCTTCTTATGATATTCTCTACTCACAAAAGTGCTTGCAACTATGCACACTGTCCTCTGAAAGCTGACAAGTGACAGTGGTTTGAGCTAATATAAGTAGAATGATTAAATGGCTATAGTCCATTCCAAATGTTGTATATTGAAACAACTATGTCTGTAAGGTCGTTGACAGTCCTCTAGTGAATTAGGAGTTCATATCCGAGCCGTTCATCACGTCAAAGCTTGAATCTGCAGAGAAGAAATTTTTAGAAGTCTCTTCTCTACATTTTTTGTTCCAAATGTGAACCGACATAGATTTGGAACCACGAAGGTATGTCTCCGTAAGCAGTACAAAAAATGATCCACTTTTTCCCTCTTGCCACCTTTGCCTGTGGGGGTGGTTCACATGTAGTGTGATGATGTTTGCCAGTATTATTTCGTGATTAAAACATTGCAATTATTAATCCAGTTAGCTGCTGTTAGTTACAAAAAATATCAGCTCAAAGTTGTGCCAAAGGAATCACATTCTCTTAGACTTGTTTCTGTTGTTTTCTTTCGTCTATCGTCGACTCATTAGCATACATGACCGATCTATCTTTGTTTTGGTTTCAAAACGTGACATTTTCATGGTTTGAAACATACAGTTCGGCTTGATATTATGCTTACTAATTACGTTACAAAAAACGTCAGCCAATCTCTGTGTGAGTAATATTAAAATTCGCAACATACATGTATCACGTTTTTGCTATATGAAGACCATTCGACAATGAAGTGAGTTAGAGGTTTAGGGCCCGATAGTGCAACGAAAACTTCGCTGCAACTTTCAAATAACGCTCATTATTCTTGTCCTCGTCTGAGAAATTTCTACTTCATGTTGTTCACCATGTTCACCTAGCATTTAGAGTTCGCTGCAGAGATGGCTTTTTGCAGTCACAGAACCATCCAATTCGATGTCTTCACGTTCGCACTATGATATTTCATGAGCTAAGTTTCCTTTCAAATTGTGCCCAGCCGTAGCAATTTGTCGCTTGCTGAAGCTCGTTTGACATCGTCTCTCTTTCGCAAGTGTTCCCCAAGAAGAAGAGAGAATACGATATCGTCAGGAATATGGGTGATTGAGAGAATTAGTCATCACTGTTTATTAACGAAGTTCACGTGCCAGTAAAGTGGCTTCATTATCTACTACAATCCGTGAACAAATTTTTGGGGCAGTCAAATTATATGACGAAATCGTCAAATAGAAGAGAAATAATATTACATTTCCATAACTAATTGCGAAATCAAATTTAAAAAATATGAGAATGAAAGGTTTGTGCTGTGAACAGCGTGAAGAGTTTCGCTCGATAGATCAGAAGCGTATCGATAGAAGCGGCGTCGGTAAATCAGTGGCCCTGGGTGGTCGACTGCTGCTCCGGCGGTCGACTCTAAGAGACAGCCAGCCCGAATTTTGCGCCTTATTTGCACTACCGTCAACGAGTGATCTACTCAAGAGGGTCCATGCAACAAAATGAGAATGGAAGATGTTGTTCTCTCCCTTTAGCTTCATAGGAGGGGAATTGATCCTGGGCGATATTCGTCGCAGGTTTATTCGCCTTTCACACTTTTCCTCTGGTAGAGTAATTGTTTAAAGGCTCGATTTCGCATCTTTAGTTTATGAGTTCCCAGATATACGCTGCTTCAACCGAGACATCTTATAACTTTGACGAAATTCCTTGTTTCACTGTAGTTTCTGCTATTCTGGCTTATAGTACACCAACCGCTCCATTCAAAGTGCAACCCGCAGCTTTGTGTTAGTACAAATTCATGCGTGCACACATTAATGTGAACCTGGAAGGCTTTAAGCATCAGAAGCCAGTGAGTCGGCCAAATATTCGTTCAAATACTTTTACGACTGGCCTGTTGGAAGTGGGGAGCACAGCGCATTAGCAAACATTACAGTCATAATATTTTGCAACTGTTTATCTTTTGATCTCATGGCCTGATGTTCATGTTAGCTAGCGCATTCGTCGGTCCGATGGTCGCCCAGAGTTTCGAAGTTTGAGGTACACGGTCGACGGTTCGGTCGTCCTCGTTCTTCATGGGCTGCAGCCAAGCCATCCACCATCCCGACGGATCGCGTAGACTGGTACCAGACGGGTACTCATACTTGTCTGGAAGGATAATAGGTCAATGACTCCGATACGCGGGAGGCCATCGCGAGTCCATTGTAAAGGCGATAATGCGTTCAGTCCTTCAAACGGAATAAAATTGAGATGAATGCATGCACGCATCCCTCAAATGATCACCCACGCCGAGAGTCTTTGTTCTTTTGATCATATTAACGCTACACTCCCTAAGAAATTCTGCGCACGTACTCTGAGATTAAAGAACCGATAATTATTCGAGAAGGGTTTTGTTGTGATTGATGTTCCACTTGTGCACTCTAATCAAATATTTGTTCTCCTTGATGTGTTTCATATATCTTCGTAGTTTTCCACCCTTGTACACAAAGCTGTTTAGTGATCATCTATAAGTCCTCCATCTAAGTTCAGGGAACTTGTTCCAGAAATTATAATTTTTCCACAGAACAGCTTTTTCTTTTTCTATTTTGCGCAAATTTTTTCGCGCATCACTTATATATTGTTTGCACATACGTTGTCCCACAATGGAGGCGGCCACGGGAGTCATTCGCAACTTAACTGCTTTGACAATTCAATAAGCAACATTTTTTCAAACTGCATTTGGCAACTCAAGCGTGCAAAAGGCGCTAGTTGTGGGCCCAACTATGGCGGTATGGGTTTACAAACTTCGCAATGGCGAAACTATTTGGCCTATCAACCAAATCCAGAAGACCGCAGTGAAAATGATCAATAGAAATAATTGGACGATTGAAAGAAGATTCAGACTTGTCAACCGGTAATGTTAGCCCGAGAATCTCCAAAGGTCATATGAGCAGTACGAAGATTTTGAAGATGCAGGCAATGAATGGCGCAGGGGCAAATTGGATTCCGGGGAGGGGCACGGTCCTCACACAAGCTCAGACTATCAACTCTGAGCGATATTGTCCAGCAACTGGACTGTTGTCCAATCGCCATTTCCACGTCCGCCATCGTGGCCAAATCATTTTGCTTCATGACAATCAAAGGCCGACTCCTTGCCGAGAAAACACGGAGAAGTTGAGCGATTTGATAGCTGGGAGCCTTTGGATCATCCCTCCATATTTCCCAGATATCTGTAGCGTATCAGATCTGTTTTTCTGAAGACAATTTCTGCTCACAATGAAACTCTCCATATTGGTTTGGAAAGAAAATTTCCATGTTTTGGGGGGGAATGCTTTTTTCTTCACATTAATCTTGTTGATTTTCCAATAATCAATTTGAAAGGTCTACCTTTTTTGCGCATCTATATATATTATTTGTCTATAATCTGCTGACATGAAGTCGTCCAGGCAACAAAAACGGTTTGTCCGGTACTTTACGAGTTGCAAATTTTGTTCAAATGCTGCTGATGCTGCTCGCCGAATCAACACGCTTGGGGCGACCCACGCCGACAAGACAAGGCAGAGTTTAGGAATTGACGGAGTTGAAATTCTTCCGCATCCACTCTATAGTCTGGAACGTTGCTCCATCTGATTACGGGGCATTTCCGACCATGCAACACTTTTTGGAATGTCGCCGATTTTAAATCTTTCGGATGAAGTTTGAAAAGCATGTCCAAAAATCTTTGATTCTAAGCCGAAAAAGTGGTACTTTTCGATCAGATCCAGCAACCCAGCGGAACTGATGGCATAAATGGTGAATAATGTTGTGTGTGTATTTTGAGAAATATTGATATTCTTTTTTGTTTAACCGCTATAGCGGTGGTATTATGTTCCAAATGTATAAATACCCATTATTGTAGAGCGATGTGCAAAAAGCTTTCGCGTAAGGCGTGGACTAGAACCCAGCAACTCACTCTTTTCCGGGAAGGCGTGCCTCTAATTCCGTTACACTACTGACGCCCATCTAGCACATCGCTCTAACTCAATGGGGAATACTTGTTGGAAACATCATACCACCGCTACAAGCGTTTAAACAGAAAGAATATCTTTGATCTATTTACAAACCCAACATCTGTCAGCGGTGACTGGGTTCCAATATTGAGACGGACTACACGGCCCGGGCCGTTGACGGCTGGCGGCCCACAGATAGGTGCGCTGTATAGTGGTAACAAAAGAGCGGTGTGCAAAATGGGCGTCACTAGTGTAAACGGATAGAGCCACGCATTACCTGGAAAAGAGTGAGGTGTCGGCCGTTCTATTCCCTTCTGACGCGAAATTTTGGCACATCGCTACTGACAGTCGGTGGTATACGTTTATGAGGAAATAATGTTTGTTTGCTTGTTGTCTGAGTATATGCATAAAGTTTGAGTGTTATATCAAACGATGGAAAACTGTGCTTTCCAACCTGGATAAGCATCTAAGCGCGAAGATGATAGCCAAACCGGCCGTATTACTTATTGATTTGCAATTAGAACTTGGCTCGCGAGGAACACACTACCATGATTCTGAATGGATGTCAGGTTATGATGATTTTGGATCTTGTATGGATCAACCCGTTTGTCTCCTTCGGACTGAGAAAATCTGAATAAAGGGCCACATCTTTCGCCACGTTATCCTTTGACAGTTAGACGTTTCCCATGAGTTCTTACAAAAAAGCTATCATTCCACACTGGAATCACCTCAACAAATCCTGCCTTTATGAAAAAAATGTAAGGTGGGAAAAAGAGAAATCATCATTTTTCATACATCGTCCTCATCACATTTTGTTGGTTTTTCAATGTTTCGAATAAGTTTTTTTAGCTCATTTTCACATACACCAAGCTCTCTTGGAACTCAAAAACGAACACTTCAGTGTCCTCAATAGGTATGAAGTCTTTTTTTCAAGTTATGACCCCAGTTGTTCTTGATTATCGAATACATGGAAAACCTCATAAAATCTGTTTATAAGCAATTTTGTTACAATATCTCAATGTATATTATGGTGCTAGTCAGTCTTTATGCGAACTTGCTACCATTGAATTAGATGTTGAGAGCGATACGATTTTGAAGAAATGGAAGTAAAGTGAAAGCTGAGTGAAACACTAAATGGACCATAATCTGTATATTATCGTAATGCATACACAGATCGTCTTCGAAAGGCCTGGTCACCACGACGCAACATCAACATCCGAAAAGAATGTCCCATTCACTGGATAGCGATTGTCGACATTTGACAAACAGGGACGATTTTCTATAAGTGTTTATTTAAACCCGTTCAAAGCAGCAATAGAAATCGCTGCGCGCTGCACCAGTCCGCAAGCTGCGAGCGATTTTTGTTGTTTGGATGAGATTTCTTCCTACATTTAGAAAATCGAGATTTTCTCGCTATACTTTCGGAATTTTCGGGAATTACTTTGCTTGCTTATATGGTTTTCGACCATTTATAGCTCTCATGTGTGAAGAAAAATGCTACATCACTACGCAATCACTTTGTCTTTGGTAATTACTCAATTATAATAAGACATAAAAAATTTTACGAAACAAATTCCAGCTTTTGATAGCTTTGCTTATATGCAATACCAAATAGTATTACGGCGATGAAAATCAAGAAACAATGGATAGCCGGTCAAAATGATGATGCATACTGCAAGCGATTCAAGTTCATCGACAACTCTTGATAATTGGATTATCAGTGTACTTCGCGTGTGGCGCAGTGGTTCGAGATGCTGTTCGTGGCACACAAGGTCAACGATCTGATCTTGCGCTCATGGTTCCCAAGCCATCCATCCCTCCCCGCGGTCGGTGCACTGATATGGACTGGTCGCAGACAGTTTGGGAAGATAAGCAACACTGACTCGATACAGCGGATCGGCTATTTTGAGTCAATTGTAAAGACCAGATTTGCATTTAGTCACCTCAGAAGAAGCTAAAATTTGAACATGATTGCGTGGTGCATCACTTGGGGATTGATCAATGCCAGAGCTTTAATCGTTTTTTAAACTTTTAGTGAAGCTAGTAAATACTGCATATTTCTTTTTTTGTACACTGTTTTCACTCGGCATTCACTGTCTACGGATGTGCGCTTTCGAAAGTGGTCGGCTGAGGAAATGCTACTCAATTTGACCTTCTCAAGCTCCGAAGAGTCCTATAGAAGTCAGGCAACATTGTGCCAACGTGGCCAAATTTCACCAGAGAACATAGACGAAGAGAAATTTTGTTGAGTGTTCGAAGATAGTGACTACCTCCCACAACGCTTCCCTACTCTCAAATGGCTAATGGGAAATTTCATCAAGGAAACGTAAGGCTGCGGTGCATAAAATTCAATCAGAATCTACCGAGTTGTACATCGTCGACATTTGAAAGTTGATTTTGAAACGAGAAGCAATTTATGGCCGTAGTATGACTGTGCTACTAAAGGAACAGACGATTCGCTTCTCACAAGATATAGGCGACACGAATGTCCAATGAGAGTTTGAAATGATTTTCAATTTTCTTAATAATGTAGCCTGTCAGTAACATCTTATCGGCAAAATGCTTTTTTTCCGTGGCGGTGCAATGCTGCAATAAATCCAGATTTTTACCATGTAAGTGCCAGGGAGAAACCCGCTAGTGACAGTTCAAACAGTAAGTCCAATTAACCGAAGGCGAGGGCATTTCCTCCTTTTGATACATCTCAGTAATAAACATTTTTTTGATCACTACGTCATTTACCAAAATCCTCTACGTCTTTAAGCCTATCGAATCACTCCTACGCACCTTCATGGTAAAGGCTGGGAAGTGTTGCTAGTTGGCTCTCCAAGAACTGCAACCATTAAATTCAACTCCTTAAAGTAACTTGTTGAATGATGCTAATGTAGGAGCAATGGTAAATTCGTTCTTGAGTTGATATTTGAACTGTAAAGCTGTTTGATTGCTGAATATTTTGAGTGGAATTCTGAAATATCAGTGTAAAGTTTTCAAAAATGTGGGGCAAAGAAAATGCAACTCACATACCCCTAAGCCTTCTCCACAAGATGACGAGTGCGATCTTATCAATCTAATTCCGGCCAGATACTTAAATACTCGTTGGTATGAAGTTCTTCCCTAGAAGTTCATACATCGTGAAAATGCTTCGTCGTAATTACACTCTTACAATGTCGTTAAAAGAGATGTGGAAAAATGAGTTTGATCCCAAAAAAACCCGCGCATTGTTTTATCTCGAGGAATCTAGCTTTTTGTAATGGAAAATGTGATTCCAGGATAACTAGAGAACGTTTTTTTCCTTCACTAGAAATACACTTTCAGAAGTCACTTCAGGTCCTATTTATCTTTTCATAGCTAATGGGTTTACTCAGAATTGAATTTTACTATTCACGTGCCAATAAAACCGGCAGTGAAAGCAAAACATTCTCTTCTTCCCGTTAGTGAAGCATGCTATAAGAAGTCTTTCCACAAAACCGGTTCAATTTCAAAACCATAATTACTTCGGCCTAGAAAATGAGGTTGCAAAAACGTCGATAAAGCAAGGAAAAAAAATGCTCGTAATGACAATTTCAAGTGATAAGTTGCTGATTTTACCTAATGTTGTCTTCCGTTTCAGCAAGCTGAGCGGTACCTGAACTGAAGTTGATGCCAACAAAGTGTGTAAGTACTTACCAATAAGCCAAAATTGCCGTGGAAACTCAAAGTTTAGAGTAGTAATGAATAGTATGCTTTCTCCAGAATGACGAACAGTGTTCATATTGATGCTTATTTGATCATTAGGTCGTTCCATAATTTGTGGCAGTAGAGCACTAAGCACCAAATCTGTTGACCAGAAGTGATTGAAATTGCATTATTTCGGTATCCAGTTGCGCCTTTTTGCGAATCAATTTCTTAAAAAATTGCCTTTACTAGCTGTGAGAATGAACTGTCTTGAGAACAAATTTGCTTGCTACTCACGCACGAATGGAGCGTAGGGGAAAATGGTAATGAAGCCTGTGCGCGTGATTAATGGAGACTAATGCGATGATACAGTTGCCAAAAAGTCCAACTAATAAGTGGTTCGCGATGTTCAAAAGCGGAGAGAAACTGTCTGGGAAATCAGTCGTCCTCGGCCGTCCACAAGGGGCTTCCATAAATTTTGCGCGCCGCTTCACTAACATTTTTTCCCATGCGCCATTCGTGTATGAGTAGCAAGCGAATCTATTCCCAAGACAGCTCCATTTGAGAACAAGTTGTATACCAAATGCTCGCAGAAAATGCGCAATTGAACACAACTCCAAAATAATGCAATTTTGACCACCTCCTGTTAATAAATTTGATGTTTAACGCTCCAGTGTTGAAGACTTATGGAGCGACTTATACAAAATCTATTTTTGTTCTATAGCTGAATGTGACAGTTCTTTTGATATTTTTATGAGTTGATTTTCACGCAATAGTAGTCAATCCATTGTTTATCTGCTATATCATTTACATAGTGGTAAGCGAAAATTTGACCTCAAACGGGGAGTAAACCCGCGTTTCATTCATATCAAGGACGTCAACGGTATGGATGAAACGCCTGTTCAATTCCCGTCTGGGGTCGAATATTTGCTTATCACTCAATTCTCTCCAAAAATATAGTGCTCCTTACACTTCTGAGTGGGAAAACCTGGTTTAACTTGGGCACGGCCACTGGTACTCGTCGGAGTATTCGATAACTGACGAGGTGGTAGGCGACAGAGGTGGTGAATATTATTGAATTTCTAGAGTAGTTTGGTTCTTCTGCTTTGAGTTTCTTGCTATATCATTGAGTGAAATTTGAAAGTGTTGATTCTGTCTGAGAGGAGGTTTGGCATTACTGTTGACAGTGGAAGCCGTTTACCTCCCTGAATTCAAGATTGGGAATCAAGTAATACTGCAGCAAAAACAGAGCGTAGCCAAATCACTCGTAAGTTTTCGCGAAGTTCTGCCTCTGTATGTTATCTATTGCCTTTCACAGAGTTATCTCGTTTTGTCAGTTATGCCATGTTTCAGGATACACCACAATTTGAACTTTTCTACACCACTCAAAAAGTAAGAGTTCTGGTAGAAGTAAAAAAAAACTGAAAATCTGAAGGCCACAATGGCTGCCTGAGGAATTTAGTTTCGTTCCCGGAGAACGCTTCCACCAGCTACATTTCTTGGCTGAACCGTTAGAATAAAACACAAATCGAAGAAGTTGTCGACAAGGAAATTAGCGATAGCTCGACAATATCAGCGGTAGAAGAAGCAGTGGACATTAAGTCAGGACCGAAGGTTGAACTTGTACCTCAAGCGCCAAAATATCGAGATAAAGGTACCGTGATAGTTCTGAAGGAAGGGAGTTCCTTTTGCTTTCTTAACAACGCCTAATTTGCTTGGCTTTTGCACAGGACAACGCCTAATTCTGTGACGTCACATGCTTATTCATGTTTCGCCAATATGCGATGGTCTCAGTAGCCAGAGCTTACGTTAGGTTTGGAACACCACGGATTAACAGATTGGACTCCAAGCTATAGCTGTGGAATATAAATGATCTGTTTGCCACTATTCACTTTGTTCAACTGTAGTCCGATAAAGCGCTTGTAAAGCAATGATTTAAAGTATCCTGAAATAAACTTTGAGTCGGCTGTGGTGCACACCTCACTAGAATCAAATCACTGCTGTAAAACGTCAACGACAAGATAACAAAGCGCGTGGAAATTGCAGTGGTGTTTGCATTGCTCCTGAAGATAGGCAGCTCATGTATCCAAGTAGTCATGACAACGATCTTCGTCTCCATAAATGAAGTGGAGTATCCAAGGACTTGTAAAAAACATCTGTTAGATTAGCATTAAGATTGGAATCGAACCAGTAGCCGAGTCCGTACATAGATGGTTGGAAGAAGTACGTGGGTGATAGATGCGAGAAAACAAATTTAATCAAAGTTGTGCTTGAAGCCACGCGGTTAATATGAGAGAACAAGTCCCGTAAAATAGAGCACTCGGAATGCAGTGAATGTCTAATAGAAGCATACTTAGAATACTCTGACACTGATCGTGTAATGTGTGATCTCAAACGCTCCAAATACTTGACACTAAGATTGTATATATGTTTTTACATAAATCGATTTGTATGTATTGCACAAAATCGCGTACTGCATGGTCTTGGTTACCTTGGAGTTTCTTCGCTTGATATCGCTCCGTTAACATATCTGAAATTTCTTCCGTGTAAGTTCGTAATTTTCCTCCATGTAGACTATTAGTAGTCAATCGATAACGCAAGTTTCAGCCACGTCAAAATTGTGCTTATTTCCTCCAAAGACCATTTCTCTGCAGTGCAAGCAGGGGAAAAATTGGATTGAATTCGCATGCACGAACAGTGGTCCTTGGTCAACTCATGGATCGCTGAGTGAGGCGGCAATGGACGTTGCGCAAATGTCGACTGATTTTGACCGGTCTTATACCAGTGCGAACTTTGTTATTCAATTAGGAGTTACTTTTCCGCTTGAGAAAAAAGCTCCAGATAATTCGTGACTTTGTTGCAAAAAGATTTCAGTTACTTTTATTTTGCCATGAATACGTATAAATGAATTGTCATTATTCACTTTGTTGGAATTTAGAAGGCAAGATCGCCATAACTGCTTCCAGTAGTTACTCGTAGACATTCAGATACTCAGAGATATTCTTTATACGTTTCATATGCTTAAAAAATCGATCGAGGCAGCCCACCTCGCTGCCTCACCTAGCGGCGTGTGAATTGGCTAAGGACCTTTTGCTCGCGCATGTGAATCAATCTTATTTTCCCTGTTGTCTTGCAAAGAAACGATCTTTTCCTAGGTACTTGAAGTAGAAAATTTCACGCTATCGAATGTTTACTAATAGTCTAAAGAGGGAGCTCTATTCGGCGAGAAATATGCGCATGTGAAACATAATCTTATTTGAGTTTTTCAGCGTTATAAATCTGTTTCTAAAAAGCCAGCCATGTATACGAATGGTTCGCGATTTATGCTTTCGAATGATTGCTAACATTCTTTATGGAAGCTTCTTGTTGAGCGTGGAGAACAGGCTTGAAAATCTTTACTACCAAAAGGACATTAACCGGCTATTTTTTGGTGCCATTTTTTTACATTCCTCTCTCTCCCCTCTTCTTTTATGCACACTTTCTTATCCGCTCGGTACATATTTTTGAGAGCATTTTATTACGTGTAAAGGGATGAGAGAAAAGGTAATGCACTCGAATAGGTGCTCTCAAAATATAAGGTCAAGTTGTGGAAGCTGCTGCACTCTCATGCCTCTGCGATCAATTGTGCAAACTCGTAGAATTATATAACCTGCAGAAACGGAAAAGAATGGAAATGCATGAGTTTCGGCTTATTATACTTCAAAACAAGTAGGACATATAGGAATGGTTACTTTAGCGAAACGAAAAGACCATTTGTGTCTGCATATGAGAGCAACTAAGTGGTAATTTCAACAATTGACAATGTCCACCTCCGGGTGCACATCGGGCACAAGTGCACAATGGTAATGGCTTTGAAATGGCTGTCACGATCCTGGCGTAGGAGTCGAGCATATCAACACGCAACACTCTTGAGGCGTTTAGATGAGCGCTAAAGTTTCAAAAATGAACCAAAAGGATGAATGCATTACTATCACGTGATAGATGGTGACTTTCTTCATGTCATCTTCTGACCTTATTTGGGCACTAAATGCATATTTTACTTATTAATACCAATTTGTATGAAACAGTCTATCTTAATAAATAATTCTCGCGAATTTTTCTTCAACAAGTCGCCAATTCGAAGTTGGAAGTTGGCTTAAACGATACTCTGATTTCTTCGTGAAAAAAGTAGGGTATGTTTGCACACATCAAAGTAAAGTGGTTTGTAATTTGCTAAGCTCGTCAGCGGTACATTGTACTCTTTTATTACTAATGACCCGTTGGTTAAATCATAAGAGCTGCTGGTGAGTGAAAGAAAAAAAAAAAAATTTTCGAATATTTTATGGGACTAAAAGGGATATCTATTTAACGTAAGATCATTTATCAGCATAATGCTTTTGTTTTCATCAATGTGGTATTCCCATCGACATCACGCTGGAAAAATCCTGTCCTCCTGAACGAATGCAGATAATCGTTTTGTAATGGACACTTATATCTTAAATCTTGGAAAAAGATCTCAGATCGCGTCATTGCTTGTAACCCAATTTGTGCTACATTCTGAACCTAACAAGCAAACATTTCATGTAAACATAGGTCTGCCAATGTCGCGCAGCTCGATGAAGACGAAAGCATCAAACGGTAAAGCTGTATGAGGTGATCACAAGAGCGACAGCATCAAGTGTACGAATTGTAAGTGAATTTGTAAAATCTTGTATCCATGCTGTTCGAATAATTACAATCAACTCAACCTTGACACATCTTGCATAGAACTCGTAAATTTTCGTCTCATACGGGAAGTTGGTGATTCTCAGTATGCTCGTTGAAAGGTCTCCACTACCTCAAACATAAAGAATACATTTACAGTAACTTATTCGAAACAGTGCAAAATAAACAACAAAAAACGACGGTCCTATGTACTTCTATCATCTCAGCTCTCATCTCCGGATTATTTGCGAAAATTCTAGTAGCTATAAAGCATCGAAGCGATTCAGGACAACAACTTGGCATTTGCACACACTCCCCATTTGTCACCTAAAAAGAGCAAAAAAGCAAAATGTCATCTGTAGACATCTGCAGTAGTATCACTAGTACTCTTCTAACTCTTTTGAGGAAAACTAATGCCTTTCACAGCTAGAGAACCAATTTGCAGATCAATTATGTGGCTCAAGACATAAACTTGAATATGTCTTGTAAACAGTTTAAATACAGTATCTGCAATAATCTGAACTTACAGCAACTTCAACTTGTACGTTAGTTTTTCCTTCCCATAGTTCCGCTCAATCGAAAAAATCCCATAAACCATAACACCAAAGCCGAGCACATCAGTTTTCAACGAAAATGTCGACGTTGAAATTGTTTCCGGTGCAAGCCATTTGATTGGAAGTCTCGTCCTAGTGCGTATCACATGGGTAGTGCCCATAAGAGAAAGACCAAAGTCGCTAACTTTCACCTAAATCAACATATTCATCAAAGATAAAAGTAGAAGCTGTCGCTATCTCAGAACATAATTCTCACACGTGAACATATCTCAAAATGGTTATGCAAGTTATTTGGATTCTTAAGAACGTCTAAATCTCAATGTGTTTACCCGGGTGTCGGACTGCGAAGTGCAGCAGAGTTTCAAACCCCCAGCAGGGCCACTTTACAGCTACTAGTCGCAAGCATTTTCTTTTCGCGCTTGTAGCGCTGCCTCGAAGTCTTTCTGGAACCAATTATAGGTTTAGTCTTAGCGCTGTCAAAAGCATTCTCATAGTCACAAATATTAGAACAAAGGGCATGAACTATTTCCAACAGGCTGCAACATCCGTGGCGCAGTCCGGATGTGGTCCGTGCAACAAGATCCCCTTTGGAATCCTGCTTGCGCAAACTTGCTGTGTCTCATACAAAGTCTTCGATTTACGCAAGAGAATAGTCGTTGTAGAATGCTTGCAGAGCACAATTCACAAGCATATTGGACGGTATTTGAGAAGATTCTTTTTTCTCATCTTTCTTGATTAGGGTAATTGTGCCAAGTCTTTTACTTGTCTGAGATCTTTTGTTGTGAAGTTATGATGTCATATGGCTTACGTGGAACATGTAGATTGTGGCCACCAGCTCTTGGTAGCAATGTCATCAGATCATTGAGCTGTGCCTCTTTTAATGCTTTGAAATCGCAACTGTAACCTCAAAAGCTAGAGCGTCGGTAGTTCCTTAGCAGCGGGGAAACCGAGATATGAGTGTTTGATTGTAGATCAGCAAAGTTTAGTACAAAATGTCTCAGTTAGCGTTTGCATATCATGGCGGATTCAGTTATGGCCCTAACTTCATTCATCAAGCGGATAGTGGAACTAAATATACGCAAAGATCCCGGCGGCATTCTTCAGATTAGATCTTTTTTGGAGTGCCTCTCACAAATTTGATTTTGTCAAAGTCGATATGAATTTTCCTGTAAGGTTCATCTACAGACGCCATTCATTATCATTCTAGTTTGGAGTATTGTGAAAAAATGAAATTTGAGCAGCTGCTTGGTGATACTGGAGGTGTGATCCGAGTTTTTTTCAGTGATATTGATGCCATTTCGACACAAGTTTTGAATCAACTGACGAGCAGCTCGTAGATCCTTGGGTCCTTCTTTAGTTGCCTAAATGTGAAAAGATTTCATTAAGATTTTTCTTCCCGGACACGACATAATTTGTTTTTCGGACGATGGCAGCTATTCTTCTCCAGTCTATGGCTAAATCGGATTTTCAAGAGTGTGTGAGAAATCTACGCATGAGTCGTAAACCAAAGCACTTTTATGTACATCGGTGATTTTTTCTCTTCTCGAAAAATAAGATTCCATGATATTGACGTGGTGCGGGCAGAAGTTTTACATGACACAGTGTCCGCTCTCATTTTGTTGAACTCATTCCAAATCTCCCTATCGTGCCTCCATTTCTTAAGGCCGCTCCTAATTTGGCATTGAAGTCTTCAAAAAAGAACTTTTAGAAGGACTTTTCGTTGCGAATGACTCTCCATCATGTTATAAGCGCTTCTATTTTGCCGTTATCACCTGTTTAAATTCTTGAAAAGCAGTTGATGATATTGGCTTTCTTTCAACGCGAAAGTGAATGCGAGGGATCCCCAGGCACGATGTTAAGACTCTATGAGAAGTGACCAGATGAAAGGCTTATGGCCGAACCCAATATTTAATGACAAAAACCTCGCTTCAAGAAAAAACGAAATATCCTTCATCTGATGGTCTCATGCCAGTCTTCCTGCATTCTGTTCCTTGTGGGGTAATCATATGAAATCTGATGTTAAGACCAGCCCCAAAAGTGCGCAGCTTGATGTCGGAGGTCCATGTTTTGGTGTTGTAGGTGCAAGGAAAGAAACAATCTCGTGTGTCGTAAGCGTCTTCGTTTCTTCTTTTTCCAAAGACATTCTCATCGTCCATTTTTTCCTGGAGTCCCGTAATCAGCTTAGCCGGAGCATTTTCAAAGTTGTCACCACGTTAAGGCAGATGTCGGGCTTTGTGGATGGAACGAAAATTTTCATTCA
>JAHQIW010004078.1:0-43067 GCA_019055375.1 Parelaphostrongylus tenuis | reverse complement strand
TTGTACACTCGATTGTTCATTTCTGGTATTTTTGAAATATCGTGGAAGGAATGATTCTATATATATATATATATATATATATAATATATATATATATATATATATGTATATATATATATATATATATATATATATATATATATATACTGCTATCGACTGCTTTATTTACGGACCTGCTCAAAATGATTTAATCCGATAAGGATTAAGATTATGATTTAATCTGATATGATAGGCGCCTATATAGCACTAGACCTATGGCTCAAAATATGTCATATCCTTATATATATATAATTTTACGGCAAGAATTGTTATCATTAAGCTGTTTTATAGCTGTCGTTTCCGTGTTCCATGGCCATTACGTATCTAATCAATATTTGTTGTCTATATCGTATCATGCCGGGAAATTCAACTGCATTTAAACAAAGTTTCATAATTTGAGGAGCACTATCAGAACCCTTAAACTATTCTTGAATTATGGCTGATATGTGGTTAACTGAAACTGAGTTTTAGGTTTGGACCATCATAAAAGTCTTGCACATCTAGCATCTGCACATATAACACATGCAGCAAGATATGCGTCTAATAATGCACATATGCAGGCCTGCCATCTAATAGAAATGTTGGAAATGAGCAGGAGAGGGAAAGAATAATGAACTATAGCTGCCTTTCACTCAAACAAGTGATCGCGGTACTAAATAATCAAAAGGTAAACAGACGATGTCGAAATGTGCCTTTACATCTTTTTCATTTTTTGCTTAATCTTTGAACACAGTTTACTGTGCGGGCGTCAGCACTTCTTGCTTTCGACTTAATTGCTCTGATTCATTCTCCATTGAGGTCTTCTTGCACTTTTCGTGTTATCTCGGTTTTTGAGAAGGACTTCTTCTTTTTCATGAATTGCGGAAAATGTTAGTTGACACAATTTTCTTTGCAGTATTTGAGGGAGTCGAGCTAAGTTGTTAAACAAGTATGAGCGCAATCCAGTACTCTCTCTGTGTCATTCCTCTTTGGATACCGGTTTTTCCATGTTAATGGAGTGATTTTACATTGTTCTGAACACTGTTTTGTTGTGACTTCCTGTTAAGTAAAGCACAGAAAGAGCCTGTTGAGATATTTGAAGCAAAGCCCCAAGACATGAGCTGACTTATATCCATTTGATTATCGTCGCCTTATCATTGCTCACTTGTCTATGTTTTTGCGTTCCCGAGCATTTTTAACACATTCGCCATTTAGATCAGAAGATGTAACAATGAGCAAGAAGGTATATTATAAATCTTCAGAATTCCCTCTTCTAATCTCTCTTGACCACGGACCTCCCTCTTTGAGGGATCCCGCCCGGTTAGTCGCGAGGGCACGTGGCGCGTCCCCAGGTGGTGGATAGGGGAATAAAACGCGAACCAAAAGCGACCGTGTGCTTCCCAGAGACGCAGGTGGATTCAGGGGACGAGCTCCCTGCTTCTGCAGTGCCGACTTGACAAAACTCTATTTCTACGAGTCAAGTCGGCCAAAAGCCTGCAATCAAGCGGCTGGGAAGTACATGGGAGGCGGTTCGGAGTCGCCTCCAACAAATAAGCTCCTCCCGCTCCTCCGAGAGAGACTGGCAAGCTACTCGTGAGTACCCAGCCCCCACGTTTAGAGCCTGGCAAGCTACACTTCTTCAAGGTCATTGTCGGAGATTTTAACGCAAAAATTGGACCTAGAAGAACGTCTGAAGAACGTCACATAGGGACCCACGGACTAGAATGGAATGAACAGGGTGAGAGGCTATCCGAGTTTATCATGACGACCCAAACCATCCATGGTAACTCGCAATTCCAAAAGCCTCTCTCTCAGCGATGGACGTGGGAGTCTCCCAATGGAGAGTACCATAACGAAATAGATCACATCATAGTAAATCGAACGTTTTGCCTGACCGACGTCGCTGTTGTTCCCAAGTTCTACACGGGATCAGACCATCGTCTCCTTCGCGCAACGTTCCGATTTTCGAGGAAAGGAGAGAAAGCCGCTAAATTCAAACAACGAAGTCCCAGAAGTACCATAAACTGGGATGTATTCAAATCATTAGTCGGCTCTTGGGAAGATACCGTTGTCGACAACATCGACGAAGAATACGATCGACTCGTTGAATATCTTCACGTTGGCGCTAAAAAAGCCGAAAGTCCTAAGGTCACGAAGAGACGCTTGTCCCCGCAGACACTCGAGCTGATACGTCAACGTGGAATCGCACGAGCCGCAGGCAACCGAAACCTTACGTCCGAACTTGCGAAACGATGCAGAGAAGCGATAAAAGAAGACCGTAAAGAGAGAAGAGCAGCAGTTATGGCAGAAGCTGCAGAAGCTGGGAAGAGCATTCGCAAAGCCCAGCGAGGCTTCGCCAACTATAAGACCAAGATGATTGCACTCCGATACCCTGACGGGACACTTACAGCTTCCAGAAGGGCTATAGAGAAAATCATCCACCAGTACTACTCGGATCTCTTCGCTAGCCATGTTCTCTTACCTTCATATAAATTGAAAGAGGACGAATATGTCGTTCCACCGGCCCTTCCTTCCGAAATCCGACATGCTATATCGTCGGTGAAAAACAGAACAACACCCGGTCCAGACAGGATTAGACCAGAACATCTGAAGAACTCTGCCGCCAGTTCTCATCAACACCCTGGCTCGGCTCTTCACTCGCTACCTGTCAGAATGCAAGGTCCCTATTCAATGGAAAACCAGCAAGACCGTCTTGTTGCTCAAAAAGGGAGACCTTCACGACATAGGCAATTATCGCCCAATCTGCTTGCTGTCCGTTGTCTATAAACTCTTTACTCGAGTCATCCTGAACAGGATTGACAGAACCCTGGACGAAGGACAGCCATGCGAACTAGCAGGGTTCACAAAAGGATTTAGTACCATGGACCACATCCACACGATCACAAGACTCATTGAAGTTTCGCGAGAGTACAAACAACCACTCTGTCTCACTTTTATCGATCTGAAAAAAGCCTTTGATTCAGTGGAAACAGAAGCGGTTATAGAGGCTCTGGATAACCAGGGCGTCCCTACTCGGTACATAATGATCCTTCGTGAGCTTTATAAAGATTTCACGACCAGAATATCTCCATTCTACAACAATATCACCATTGACGTAAGAAGAGGGGTTCGACAAGGCGATGCAATATCGCCAAAACTATTCACTGCCACCCTACAAAACGTCATGCGAACATTAGAATGGGACGAAATGGGAGTGAAAATTGACGGTCGACAATTAAACCATCTTCGCTTTGCTGACGATATCGTTCTCATAACACCAAACATCAGCCAAGCGGAACGAATGTTGACTGATTTCGATAACGCCTGTGGAAAGATCGGTCTTCAACTGAATCTAACGAAAACAATGTTCATGAGGAACGGATGGGTTTCTAATGCCCCATTCACGCTCAACGGAGCGACAATTTCCGAATGCTCCAGTTACATCTATTTAGGTCGTGAAATCAACATGATGAACGACCTAGCCCCAGAGTTGAGCAGGAGGAAACGAGCGGCTTGGGGAACGTTTAAGAGCATCGAAGATGTAGTGAAGAGGACAAAGAACATCCGACTCCGTGCCCACCTTTTCGACTCGACAATTATCCCTGCCCTAACGTATGCAGCAGAAACCTGGTCGCTACGTAAGCAGGATGAAAGATCACTTGCCGTTATCGAACGCGCAGTCGAAAGGTCGATGCTAGGAGTATCTCGTATTTCGCAAATGAGACAAAGGATCCGAACTTCCGACCTACGTCAACGATCGAAAATCAGAGACGCCGTTCTACACGCCAGGATATCGAAAATAAGGTGGGCCGGACACGTGATGCGCTTCAACGACAACCGATGGACGAGAGCCGTTACCGACTGGATTCCTCGGGACGTCAAGCGCTCTAAAGGAAGACCACTGACCCGTTGGTCCGATTTCTTCACGAAAGCGATGGAAGAAAGATATGATGCTCAGCGAATTCCTAGAGCAAGGAGGACCCACTGGGCTACTCTTGCACGCGATAGGGGAAAATGGAAGAGTTGCTGGTACCCGCTCGAGTCACTCGACGATCAACGGGACGACAGGTGACAGGTGATACAGGTGAATCTCTCTTGAATTTTCCGAAGTCACCGGAAATTTTCAACGATTTGACACACGTTTCCACCGTAATTTGTTTCCAATTTGTGCTAAAGCCGCTTCAGGAGCGTCTGCGGTAATGTAACGGGTATTGGGACTTCCTTCCCCATAAGATCCGCCACGGAGAAATTCATTGGGTTAAGACACGACAACTTCGACGGCCAAACGTCCTTGCTCAAAAGTCTGAAAACTGCTCTTGACAGATGGAAATCGTTGAGCGGGCAAAATGCACACCACCTCTGTCCTGTTGAAGCGCAATTCGTAGTCGCCAAAGTGTTTGGTAGTCTGAGAGTCCAGTACGCCCCGTAAGACATGCTAGTGATAGCTGGCAGCGGAATGAGACAGTGCATGGACATAACTGGAATTGCTTTGTATAATTCTGGTTACTAGTGATACTATTCAAGTAACTGAATAAATTAAGTGTTTAGAAAAAGCGAGCATTTTTTGTACACTTCTCTGAGAGCCTTCGAACATCCCCTTCAATTTCAGGAGAAAAGTCCTTCTTCACAGAGAACACTGAGCCTATTTCTACGACTACTATATCATGATATCTTTTTTGTGTGAAATCTCTACCCCCTTCGCTTCACCTGGCCGGTCTGTTTAACTTTCAGTTCTTAAGAAGGCTGTTTGTTTGTTTAGAGATTAATCTTCTTTCCCAAAATTGCGGAATTGGGACTCATTATAAGCTCCAATCACGGCAAAATCCCCTGCAGCATCGTACAGTACGCAATACCGCCTTCCCGGCACATTTACCGGGAAGACTATACAAAACTATGTCACCATTTCTTCACCATTTCGTCGCCGCTGCGGTAGCCCCCACAACGGCGCGGAACGCACGAAGTCAACGATGACCAGGACCCATTCACATGGAATAAGTAGCTATTGCGTCGTATGCCGCGCGAGTTTGTTATTCTGCTTTATCCACATGTGTTGTACGTAGTTCACGATGAACTTACACACAGTTCGGTGTACAAATTCACATACATAAACGCATACGAAATATATATTTCCTCTATGAGCATGCATTTGCACACTACCCCACAGGTGCTGCATACTCTGTTTAGGTTTTATACCAAATTCGAAGAAATGCAACATAAACGTGCGTCCAAGAAGAAGTTCGACGTTTTCTTATGGGCAACAAGAGATTTTTCAACGTTAAAATGAATATTGTCTATGCCTGTGAGCTTTCTGCTGTGCCCTCAAGCAGAACACTCAGTAAAGTCTTTTAAAAATTAGTTACTGTATGAAAACAACTTGTTAAGAATGCAGTTTTGCAACTCTGGCTTTCGTGACAGAGTCAAGAAGATGTACAGCTGACTAGATTGTAATCATCAAGGCCATTTCACGTTTTGTGAGGCCATAATATACAATTTCGCGTCATGTTTGCGACCTTAACCAAACAGGTACGAAACCAGCTCATGTCACGGAGTTTTTCAATGGCATTTCGATAACTCCCGCCAATTCTGTGACCGGCTCCTCCTAGGCATTACCTAACAATGACTGACAACAAAGCAACAGTGAGAACATTGTGAAGTCACTGCTTTGGCCAGGAAAGGTCGGCGTTTTGAAAAAGAATAATAGCAAGGAAACATTAGATTGCGCTCATAAATTATCTAACAACTTAGCTCGAGTCCGTCCAATGTGGCAAAGGAATTTCTGTCAACCAGCACTCACCGTCGCACATGAAGAAGGACAATTCTTCAGCATTAATCAAGATAACACGAAAAGTGTTATAAAACTTTCGGAAATGCTGACATCCTCCACAGCAAGAAAATAAATAATTTAATGTAAAGATACCCTTCGGCACCGTCTGTTACCTAATGATTAGTGTTTGCGATCACTTGTTAGGGTGAAACACAAACACAAGCGACCACTGTTCACTGTGCGCATTGTACAGGATTTCGTCTCAGGCACGTTTTAATCTTCTTAGGTCCATTATTGTATTTTCTCCTGTTCGCTTATAGCACTTCTATTCAATAGTAGGCCTGCATGTGTTCAATTTTTTACGCCTGTCTTCTGGAAGTGCTAGACGGGGGTTTTTATGATAGTTCAAACGTTAAATTCAGTTTGATCTAAATATATATTGGTCACAGTACAAGAACAGCTCAAGGGTTCTGTTAGTGACCCTCAACCTTTACGACGTGGTCAAGAGGTCAACTTATATTTCATCTGCACAATACGGCGTCGGTTTTTGTCTCTAACTTGTATATTCTGTATCTGTCAGCGTGAGTGGATTCATTGTCGACATCGACCACCACGTCAAAAAGTTGGTGTGCTGGCTGCTGGTGGCTGGCTGCCGGTAGATTCATGCGATATAGCGTAGAGTGCTAACAAAACAGGCTTTGGTAGTGCACCGAGGTAGAGCACGTGCTCTAAGATAGGGTGTAACGCGGGTTCGAGTCCCAGCCAATATCAAAAGTAATGCGCATCACATAGCATTATTAGGTAGAGAAGTAGTTTCTAGATCTCTTAGTGACCGACCCGCTTAAGTTTCACGACAGTTTTTTTTCTACATATAAAACCTATTCTGTGCTCATGCAGACAGATCATGGATAGAAGGGTTATTCGATACTTCTTCTTACTACATAGGACTGACGAATAACTTTGGCAACATGCCGTTTTTAAGCTTTCATGATACGTCGAAATGAAATAGACATCCATCACATGGCTACTCAAGGTCTATTGAGCATTTTAAAAGACTGCTTTTGCGACGTGGGAAATAACTGGAGCACAAGCTCCTCTAATCTGCTGTGCACAAAAGCTATTCCATAAACATATACAAAAAAATTTCTGAACCGTGCCATTATGATTATTAGTCCTTTGGGGACGGAATGTAGATCCATTCGTATATAGAAGCTGCTGGTTGCTTTTAGTGCTAGAAGAAACTTTTCCAGAAAACTCCTAGTATTCATATACCCACTGATGTAAGCGATGTGCAAAACTTTCGCGTCAGGAGCGACTCGAACCCACATCTCACTCTATCCGGGAGCGCGTGCTCTAACCCGTTGAACAGCTCTTAGTAATCATTTGAAAGCTTTATTCTCGGCAAGTCAACAACATGCCTGATTTATGTCAACAAATAACGGACTATTGATTCTCTAACAGACGAGAATAATTCGATGCTTGAAGATTTGAGAAGCTGATAACAAATTCCTGTCAAAGCGGTAAGTTGGGATGGTAGTTTAACCTTGTGCAGTCCGTCTAATCAATCATTCATACACTCTAAGAAAAAGAAATGTCTCACAAGGTTTCTTGGAAGTGCCTGTTATAGTTGATTTACTGTTGACCTAATAATAATCATGAGATGTTCTGAAATTTGATTGTGGTCTTGATAGAACACTCGAGATATAGGTATAATATTACACAAATACCGGCCAAAGAGCATCGAGTGTATAACACTGTATGTTTGGTGATATTCTCACTTGACTTTTAGAGTAAATCGTTTGTCGACGCTGCCTCTTAGTATGGAGTCTGGAGCACCCCACAGAGGATTGATCAAAAGACGACGGTTTCTGCACGACTGACCAAACTGTAAGGTTGAAATACGTGTAACAGGCTGTACAAAAGCCCATTAACAGACCATGTGGCATGTTGGCTCAAACAATAATGAAGAGATCTACTAAAATTTGGGCGTGGTCTTGAATGTACTCAATGTCTTGCGTCTCTAAATACATTACAGCTTGTCAAACATGTTTTGTATTGTGCTCGCAAAACCAGTTAACCAGTTATCCAATCTACCGCATAAACACTCAAGGGATTAAGGGGAATTTTCATGAAACTCGATCATTCTGCAAAGTTCTCCTCTACAAAAGCAAATTTGATAGCATTCGGAGTTTGACTGAACCACATTTCTTTTCAATATGCTTGATGGAATCTATACGCTATAAGAAGAATCAAATTGCTTCATAATTATGTGACTGTAATTCCTGATTTTCTTCTTAAAGTAAAAACACTTGCTGCATTAATCTTTATTCAGGAGCTGACGTTTCGGCAGTTCGCCTTCTTCAGACCCTGAAAAAGTCAAGTATTCTGTAATCCAAGCAGTCAAATACCTGTATTATTCCTTCAGAAAAAATAGCATAAAAAAAAGTAAAAAATTTTGGAACATAAAACATCACCGCGGAAGATTTCTGAAGCGTTTTGGATTAATTCGATCAATCCAACTATAAACCGCAGGGTGGAATGCTTCGCTATCACTGGTGATATGAGTCAGTACATCAGACTGTTGCTTTAGATGGGTAGGGTGCACTACGAGCCTGTGCGATATCCTTCCGGTGATCATCACTTGAATCATTCAGTAGAACACATACAAAATGCGGTAAGTATGTTTAGAGTTGATATAGTGTTTGATGCGATTGAAAACTAGGTTCGGTGACAATTTCTAAAGGAATGATGGTGGCGTTTGACTGATTAAACGCAGAGAAGTTAACCTTTCCAGGCCTTGAAAAAGACGAACTGCCAAAATGTCAGCTGTTGAATGAATAAAGGAATTATATAACACCTCGCGTTTGGCTTAAAGAAGAAAATTAGGAATTATTGAAGCATGCCGAGGTTAATAGATAGTCAGTGTAGGAGTTATGTGAATATATAAAACTAGTTAAAATTGGCAGTTGTAGGAACTAAATTTAATCATCAAAATGGCAGTGGCCATGTCAGTTAAAACTGGCAGTAGACATTAAGAAAAGGATAATTAGATCGCTGTACAAAAATAATTAATGAATCACCAAAGACCGTGTTTGTGTGTGTAGCAACAACAGTCAACAAAATCGACCAGTATCACACATTATAAAGTAATTATTAACGATTTCTCATCACTCTCTTTGAATTCGCAGATTCAATCGAAAAGCTTTCCTTCATTGCTGCGGCGTTCTCGGTAAATGATTCACTAGGTCGACGACTTCCTATAATGTACAACAGCAAATATGAAAAGCTGTGTAAGAAAAAGGGACGATGGAAAGATAGAAGAGTAAACGGTGGCATCACAAGGTTTTTTTTTTTTTGAAAAAAAAATTTCCTTGATTCCTGAGGACTTGCTGTGCAATATTATCTTTACTAGTGTCCAACAAATCGTGTTCTTCTCTCGAAACTATCAGATTTGGTATTTTGTGTCGCTATATTTGTCGTACTTTATTCTTTTTCGGAAATACCATCAAATCTTTGTCTCATTGTCAGATAAAATGAAATCAATGTGGAAAGCAAGATCCAGAACCACACCTGCAAATCCTTCTCCTCCAAATCCATCATTCTTTACAGAACTAGTTGGCGGGGAGACACTTCCCTGTAGTGGAGCTTTACAGGCTCCTAAAATGATTCCTAAAGTGTTACAAAATTCTTTCGGGATTATAGACGATTAGTGAAGTTAGCGGTGAATATGTAAACATCCTTTCAACCGACTGTTTATAAAACTCGCTACAAACATTCAATAAAGTCCGTGAGAATGATTAAAACCATTCGAGCTTGGTATGTCAGTGATTTACGTAAGTTTAGTGGTATCGCCCGCCTCATCATCAGTGCCATAAAAACCTCACACCGAACCCTACTTTATAGCAAAGATGGAGAGAAGCTATGATGATTGGGCGTAACACTGCGTTTATTCGTTATTCGCTTCCAGTCGTAATGCATCGCCTGAGAAAGTGGTGCTAACACGAGATATCACGCGTATCACTATGATGTCTCGCCATCTCCCCTGAAAAGTAGAACTGAGTAGGGGTGAAGGGAGGTGGCTCTGACGAAATAAGCGATACCGCCAAAAACTTACGTGAGCCAATGGCGTATCGACCCCTAAAAGGCTTTAAATATTCTTACAAATTATTAGAATCACAAACATTTTGTACTGATAAAAAGGCTTAACACACCAGAATTTTCAATAAATACCGATTTCACCTCCCGATCTGCCTCTCTCATAACCAGCATTATCATTAGCTCCTGAAAAAGCATTACTGAACAGAAAGATTTTAGTGTGATAATTATTGGTAAGTGATAAAAGTGCATATGCTTGCTTCGCAAACTGCACTAGTTCCACAGGTGGTTGTAAACAGAGCAGTTTGTGTGGTACATACGATAAAGGGGGAAGAGATAACTATTTCACCTTTATTCAGTGGCGGAGGTGAAGGTTTTAGAGCAAGAGAATGTGCAGCATTGCCTCTCCTCTTAGAAGACGAAGAGCATTAGATAATCCCAGAGATGAAGTTAATATAAAAAATGCCTGCAGTGAAAGATATCCTGAAATCGAACATCACCTGTATCACCTGTCGTCCGTTGATCGTCGGGTGACTCGAGCGGGTACCAGCAACACTTCCATTTATCCCTATCGCGTGCAAGAGCAGCCCAGTGGGTCCACCTCAATCTAAGGATTCGCTGAGCATCATAACCTTTCTTCTATCGCTTTCGTGAAGAAATCGGACCAGCGGGTCAGTGGTCTTCCTTTAGTGCGCTTGACGTCCCGAGGAATCCTGTCGGTTACGGCTCTCGTCCAACGGTTGTCGTTGAAGCGCATCACGTGTCCGGCCCACCTTATTTTTCGATATCCTGGCGTCTAGAACGGCGTCTCTGATTTTCGATCGATGACGTAGGTCGGAAGTTGGATCCTTTCTCTCATTTGCGAGATACGGGATACTCCTAGCATCGACCTTTCGACTGCGCGTTCGATAACGCCAAGTGATCTTTCATCCTGCTTACATGGCGACCACGTTTCTGCTGCATACGTTAGGGCAGGGATAATTGTCGAGTCGAAAAGGTGGGCACGGAGTCGGATGTTCTTTGTCCTCTTCACTACATCTTCGATGCTCTTAAGCGTTCCACAAGCCGCTCGTTTCCTCCTGCTCAACTCTGGAGCTAGGTCGTTCATCATGTTCATTTCACGACCTAGATACACGTAACTGAAGCATTCGGAGATTGTCGTCCGTTGAGCGTGAATGGGGCATTCGAAACCCATCCGTTCCTCATGAGACATCGTTTTTGTTAGATTTAGTTGAAGACCAATTTTTCCACAGGCGTTATCGAAATCGGTCAACATTCGTTCCGCTTGGCTGATGTTTGAGTGTTATGAGAACGATATCGTCAGCAAAGCGAAGACGGTTTAATTGTCGACCGTCAATTTTCACTCCCATATCGTCCCACTCTAAGGTTCGCATGACGTTTTGTAGGGTGGCAGTGAATAGTTTGGCGAAAATGTATCGCCTTGTCAAACCCCTCTTCTTACGTCAATGGTGATATTGTTGTAGAATGGAGGTATTTTGGTCGTGAAATCTTTATAAAGCTCACGAGGATCATTATGTACCGAGTAGGGACGCCCTGGTTATCCAGAGCCTCTATAACCGCTTCTGTTTCCACTGAATCAAAGGCTTTCTTCAGATCGATAAAAGTGAGACAGAGTGGTTGTTTGTACTCTCGCGAAACTTCAATGAGTCTTGTGATCGTGTGGATGTGGTCTATGGTACTAAATCCTTTTCGGAACCCTGCTTGTTCGCATGGCTGTCCTTCGTCCAGTGTTCTGTCAATCCTGTTTAGGATGACTCGAGTAAAGAGTTTATAGACAACGGACAGCAAGCAGATTGGGCGATAATTGCCTATGTCGTGAAAGGTCTCCCTTTTTGAACAACAATACGGTCTTGCTGGTTTTCCATTGAATAGGGACCTTGCATTCTGACAGGTAGCGAGTGAAGAGCCGAGCCAGGGTGTTGATGAGAACTGGCGGCAGGTTCTTCAGGTGTTCTGGTCTAATCCTGTCTGGACCGGGTGTTGTTTCTGTTCTTCACCGACGACATAGCATGTCGGATTTCGGAAGGGAGGACCGGTGGAACGACATATTCGTCCTCTTTCAATTTATATGACGAGTAAGAGGACATGGCTAGCGAAGAGATCCGAGTAGTATTGGTGGATGATTTTCTCCATAGCCCTTCTCGAAGCTGTAAATGTCCCGTCAGGGATATCGGAGTGCAATCATCTTGGTCTTATAGTTGGCGAAGCCTCGCTGGGCTGTGTAAATGCTCTTTCCACGCTTCTGTAGCTTCTGCCATGACTGCTGCTCTTCTCTCTTTAAGATCTTCTTTTATCGCTAGGCTCCTGAGAGAGACTGGCAGGCTTTTCTGTGAGTACCACCCCCCCACGTTTTAGAGCCTGGCAAGCTATATAGTTGGGTATCAAAATGCCAAAAAACAGTAGCAAATATGGGGCATCATTCCACTGACCCTGAAAGAGCCCCTGGGATAGGGCACAGCGCCAGGCAGGTACGAGTACGCAGAGGTTGCTAAAAATCTCAGAAATCGAAACATAGTGAAACACCAAATGACTTTTTTGAGATTCTATGAGAGTAATATGGAGGCGTATAAAGTGGTCTAGGTGTTGGAAGTGCCAATGGCAAAGGTTTCTCATAGCCAGTAGGTAAAGCCGTGTGAAGTAGTGGGAAACTCGTTAGAGCGACTAAGGTCAAGTTAGGCCCTTTCCTGGCTGCGCGTGGGCGTTCCTTGTGGCTTTAGCTGCTTGTTTGGCGAAAGGTAAAGAACCGACCCGAACCAAATGCTTGCGCGTATCCAGGACGGCGGCGGTGTGCATGTTACGGTGTTTTGCTGTGCCACAAAATGCCTGCCAATATACGAGTTAGGCCGAATCTGAAGGAGTGATGTGGTGAATACAAATGGTTGTGCTAATTAGCAATGAAGCATACACTGGCTCATTCGCTAATGTTGTACCTCACGTTTTCCTTTATTTGAGATATCTTTGCTGCAAAAGCTCTGTGGACACTACTCGAAAATAAAGAACTAGTAATAATTGCTTTTCTTTGAAATGGTGGAGTACATGCAAACACAAAGCTGGTTTTGTTCAAAAGCACTAGAAATATTCAAACACCCTAACAGTCCCATGCAATATCGTTGAGTTATTTCCTGTCGTCATTTAACTTTTCTGATTTAAGAACATTCTAATAATTCGTGAAAAGATCCTATATTCCATTTTCGTCAATTGATGATTGCAGAAAGTGGGATGCACGGAAAAAAGAAGCTTGACATGCAGGTCCATCAAAAAAATTTCAAAAACCTCTCTGTCTCTCTTTCAGAGATCCAAGAATAAGGGATCTCTCGTGCTGTTTGCGCTGCATATCGAATTATTAAATTCTCGCCGTCTGAGGTGGGTAGGAATGCCTAAAGAATTAGAAATCTTCTTTAGAACTTCTTGCGAGATATGATAAATGTTCACCTCTTGCTGGCGGTTCGTTATGATCTTACACCCCTGCCTGTAGTATCAATAATACAGACCTATCACTACATACTTTTCTTCATGCAGTTTTCAAAGTAGGCCTCACCTTTGTCGCATGAGTACGAGGCGGAGAAGGGGTGCGATAATAGGGCCAATATTGTCGATTAAGCAATCGGAGTGATGACGATGGCTAATTCTGTTTCAAACATGGGATTTGAAGCAGCCCAAAGGATTCGGTATTCCAGTGTCATTTAAATTCAAAAAAGTATTGTCAGTGAGCTGCTGCCGTGATTTCAAACTATCTTGAATCATTAACCAAACATATGAAGCGACTATTAAACTACCATGCAAGGAGAGTTATATACCTGTGGAGAGGAAAATCTCAAATTTGGTGGAGTTCTGAGTGATGGCGAAACGAACGTTACTAGGGTAACGGGTCAGAGCACGCGTTCATGGAGAGAGTGAAATGTGGGTTCAAGTCCCGCCTGACGCAAAAGATTTGTACATCAATCTACATCATTGGGTAAACCTGATTTTTTGAGGATTGTGAGCTTCTTTTAACTATTTTGCAGGTAGTAATTCGAGCACGGAAGTAATCTGACATTTGAGATATCTTATATCACAGCATACTTTTGCTGATGTGCCATGTGTGTCTACAGTAATCGCTACTGGAAAATTTTGAAAAAAAAGCCTCCATTGGCAATTTCACGCCTATACTATCTATCTCGAGCATGTAGTTCGGAGATCTTGCTTGAAGTTCATGTATGAGGACCAACGTGATACTCTGTTCAACTCTATTCTATAGATTTATGAACTTTATGAACTTTAAAAAACTTTAATGCTCGAACAATCATTTCTGCTATGGAAAATGAATTTCGAAGGTTACGTGTCTATGTTCGTGAGCGCCCACATTGTTAATTTTATAGATCCGCCAAAGATACTTTTAGAAAATAAGAACCTCCTATACTATTTCAACAGTACTAAGTTTCACCATGTCAATTTTCCACGTTTTTAAAAGCTATGCAAACAAAAATTTATTCTAACTGGAAATGACTGCTAGATTTTTTCATTCAGAGAAACATATGTGATGGCGTCAAATGAGAACTTTGGTTGAGCAAACTATGAAAGACGTACTATTGAAGACCGCTCTCTATTTCGATTTCCCAGCAACATCGTCATCTTTCTAGAATTAAGAAGACAAGATAAGTTGTTAGGAATTGATCAGCCACCGAGAGATCGCCATGTACTCGACTTTATTAAGTATGGCTAGTAAAGGTAACTGAACACATATATGGCCTATACACTCACTTGTCATGCCTAGCCAAAGCATGAGATCTGTTGCTCACTGCCATCTCTGTCGCCACCGTGTATAGAAAGTACTATTGTAGTCTAGATCCAGAACGGCGATTAGCTTTCCAAGTATATGTTGTTTCTTCTTTTTGTTGATAGAAAACTTCTCACACTACAATCAGCCCCACAATTATTTCTAGAGGACAGAAAAAGATCAAATTCTACATTTCATGTTGTACACTCTATCACCATTCCTCCTCCAATTATAAGACTCTATGAACACTGATTAAGGTCACCTGTACCATTTGCACAATAAGCAGTCAAATGAGAGTACAGGAAGATTTTGTAAAATATAACACTTTAGAAAACATTCGACAACTCCTTTTATATGATTCAGCATGTCAGTGCAATGAGTCAAACAAAAAACAAGGAAAGTAACACGCTCTTACCGCAACTCTTCGAATTTTTATTAATACCATTACCTACGCAGCTTCTAGGCAAACTTAGGATTTGTGCTGAAAAAAATATTCACAATCCCTTTCATTCTATTTGGCGATCGTTTTCCACACATCAGCGTGCGACAAAACCTCCTGAACTTGCAAGCTCCTTATGTTCATCTGCAAAAACAAAAAATCTATGTTCAAATCAAAAGTATAACATACATTCAGTGGACTGTTTTTCCAAAAACTTGCTTATAGAATTCGATGTGAGAAAGTGGTTCAAGTCTTTGTTTGGTGTGCCACAGGCTTAAGTACATTTCAGCAATTCCGTGCGAATGATCAGAGCCACACGGCCTAGCAGTCACAACTGTTGACTGGGATGTGAGAAACATGTTTTGGTTCAAACCTTCCTTCCTTCCCCTTTCCAAAGTCATTGACTGAGAACTGATTCAGTTAAAATTTCACGTTGCGTGGTCCTAACATGCTGTTTTCCCCGTTCCTACTATCACTAGGGGAGACTGATAGGGAGTTTGACTCTGTTAAGGCAGGCGAGACCGCCAAAACGTGAGTATGCCACTACATATGAGACCTCGAAAAGGCACTGAATAGTCTCTAAGATAAAATGCACTGAGGCCTGACATACGAGGACTGAATAATGGAAGGAGATTGATTTTCTAGGCAATGAGGAAACTGCGCACAATATCACTTGCAAGGCTATTTGGTAGAGGAGGAACTGATTGCTAGTTCTGCTAGAGTTGAGTAAAAATTCTGGTAAATTTTTAAGAGCTTCTCTTTTATAGACGAACTAAAAACAAAAACGAAAATAACTTTCTTCAAAACACAAATTACCATATCCCAACGACTTTTGCCATCGTTCTTCAAAATTTCGAACTGCTGGGCTATGCGGTTTGGCACTCTCCTGCTGAAAAAGGCGTGTTTTCATAGGACCGATCTTTGATGCTTATCCATCAATTTGCTCAGTGAGCTCATGTGCATCCTAGCAAAGCTTCTTGTAGAAAAGACCAGATCGGTGCTACTGTTAAACAACGGTCCAATGCAAAACACCAAGCCTTTCGGCCAAATCACGATTCCCGATGAATGCTCAACATCCAAAGAGGTTTGCAAGTCACTTTCATCCAAAACACATGGCAGGTCAGAACGAGGCAATCAAAATAGCCTTCTTTGAAAGGCAAGAACCATCTGCTCACAGTCAATTTTGTCGACGTACCAGCACCGTTCACCCTCATTAACTTCATCGATTTTATTAAGAACTGTTAAAATCTTTTCTCCAAGAAAATGATTCGTTAACACACGCAAATCATACTGTTCCATGTTTTTTTGAAGCTGAAATTTGTTATATAACTGAGAGAATTGAGTGGTGAGCAAAAAACGCGCCTCAGGCGGGAGTCGAACCCACGTTTCATCCTATCCGGGGACGAATTTAGTATAAATATATAAAAAACCATCAGTAGGAAGCAACACAGAGATGCCAAAGATGAAATTTTCCGGAATTTCTCAGAACTTTTTGCTCAACCTAATAGAAGTCTACCGCTCATCTACCAAGTCACAGAGGTGAATTAATTAATTGTGCGGCCATACATTAATCTAAGAGATTTTCGTTCGCAGTTCCTCAATGGTCCATAACATTGCCAAGAGTTCCACAGCTATTTGATTTCTTCTCAGATCTACATTCTCTTACAACTCAGCAGAATCCTACTAGTTTCCACGAAAATTATTCAAACCCACGTTTCAGTACATTAAACTACCACGTTTTTGCAAAAGAGCCAAAAGTTTTGCGATCATCGTGCAGTCGTTCAATTTCAGCCACATCTAACGATCCCTCGCATTTTTCGGGAGTTACGTCTGCTTCATTGAGTAATGTGATCTTAGAAGATATTCGATGAGGCACCACTTTATATAATGAAATTTTTGCTCGCAGCACCTCGTTAACTTATGTTGCATCTTGGATATTAGGAATGTTTGGCGATGAATTGGTACCTGCTACGAGATTCTGTTTATGTTAGCTGTTGTTTTCGGAATTATCGTTATTGAAATCCCGTTTTTTAAGCTGTTCATAGGCGAATGATATTTAATAAGCAAGTCCTCAGGTGCACTGCCAGCGTTCACCAGTTTTGGTGGAGACAAAACATCAATTTCAAATTGAGATGATGGTGAAGTAAAAGGTTTTTTTCTGAGCTAAATGCATGTTCTTGCTATGTTCTGCTCTTTGTCGGCGTTAGTAGTGGATTTTTGGGCTGCACCATTTTTTTCAAGTATTTCTTCTTGTTCTCTAACAGTGGTGCTCAGAATGGGTAACACTTTTGACTCAGTAGTCTCTATCTTGTCACCTCTTTCGCTGCTGTTTGGGCGAAAAGCCGTGGATTTCTGATCCTTCTTTGTATAACGGCCATGTTGTCCCGTTTTAGCAGCATCAATTAACGGAGCAGATTCCGTCGGAGTGGTTATTGTAACCTGTAAATATCATTTAGTTCTGAAGTTCAAACTTATTATTTAGTGTGAATGGTATTGCATATACATTATATATATATATGCTCTTTATTGAGCACTTTATTAATCTATTTTCACAGTGCTTTTTTTCATCGTGCGAAACCCAGCACTTCTAGCGCTCACTTTTTTCGCCTTCTTCTTAAGCGTCGTAGAATACTGATTGAACGAGTCTCCTTGGAAGCTCGTGGACAGCCTGGCTGTCGCTCTCCATAGAGCGTGGTTATTGACTACCAGAGAGAATTGAGAGGTGGAGCTCGGCTTCACAGACGCCTCGACAATTATCATAACCACTCGACCACACAGCCTCATATATATATAAAGGATAAAGGATAAAGCTCTCGGCGTTGGTCAATCCCAGAGGGATGCGCCATGCATTCGACTTCAATTTTTAACTTCGTTTGAGGTGATTGAATGCACATCTGGCCTTTACAATGACTCGCGGTGGCCTCCCGCTGAACCGAGTCAGTGCTGCTTATCCTCCCAAACTAGTCTGAGACCTGTCTGGTACCAATTCACTGACCCCGGAGGGATGGATGGCTTGGTGAGCCACGAGCGCGAGATCGATCCAGTGACCTCGTGTGCGACGCAAGGCACCTCTAACCACTGCGCCACATGTTCTCTTCATATATATATATATATATATATATATATATATATACATGCATACATGTATATACACATATGTTTATATGTATATACGCATATATATACATTGTAAGGAAAAACTTGTGATAATTTGCATTGTTGTTAATTTCAACACTGCTATGAAATTTTTTTATTGATGCTGATCATTTTACTTAATTCTTTGTTAATTCGGTGTAGGATGTGTTTCATTTACTTGTCTATTTTAAGATGTGCCGACTGGAGGGATTCAAGAGCATCCTCGAAAAGGTTGTCTCACCCACCTCGTCTGCTCCGGAGAACATTCAGAAGTCCAAAGGCTAAGTCCAAAAAATCCGAAGCGTTCGATGCACAGTATGGTTCAGGATACTCGGAATCAGCAAGCGGAGCGTTTGAAACATTGTCAAAAATAAGGTGAAGCTACACGGCTACAAGGTCTCTCGTGATCTCTTTCTGGACGGGAAGATGGAAGAAGAACGATTTTCAAAAGTTCACCGAATCATTTGTTCAGCGGCTGGTGCTCTTTTGTCAAGGGCGCCTTTTGCGAATGACAAGATATCCAGTCAAACCACTCCGCAAATGCCAGAATCGACGTCAACTTTTTACGAAGGGTCAGTAGAAGTCGATAGCAGCAAAAACCATGGACCAAAGTCATTTTCCATAATTTGTAATGATCTGGCTTGGCATTTGCTTCACCGGAAAGATGCCGTTGGTCTTCATCAACGGAAACGTCAAAATAAACGCTGCCAGCTATCAGCAGCAAGTTTTTCGGGGAGCATTGGAGCCTTGTAGCACTCAACACTTTGGCGCCGACAAATTTACCCCTCAAACAGGCCTGGATTCTTGGCATCCAGCTCGCTCAGCGATTTCCATTTGTCAAGAGCTATTTCCAAATCCGTCTGGGACAAGGATAGTTGGTCGTGAAACTCACCGGATCTCATCCCAGTGGATTACTCCGTGTGGTCCATACTAAAGGGAAAGGTCTTTGCTACACGCTACACTATTGTAGACGCGCTGAAAACACCTTTGACACGCACTGGGACAAAATCACGGAATAAACGTGTACGAATATCGCTGGAAATTTTCGTAAGCGAATTCGCAACTATATGAAGGCTAAAGGAGGCAATTTTGAGAAATTTTTACAAACTTTATTATTTAATGTTTCCGTCGCTGGTCTGATAGACGTAAATTTTCCCTGAATTGAATAAATTCATTTCTTTATGTAGTACTTTTTTATTATTCAAATATCCGAAAAAATTGGCAGAACTTTTTCCTCACCCTGATAAATTTGATATATTAATACAGGCACCCTTCAGTAAGCTTTAGCGAAGAGTTATTACCGTGATCTTGGTGAAAGAAGCAGTCAATCATTCTTTTTGTTCTTGTCGGGATTCGCTGAATCCTTTATTGCTTCCTCTTGATGTTTACCTTGTCCTTCTTTTTTTTCCACTTCTAAGCGTAACAGTTTTGCAAGATATTCGCTTTCCAACTTAACCTGAAAACGTTGAGTATGACTTTAAAATCAGCTACACATATCCTATTATAGTAGACGAGACATTAGAGCAAATGTAAACTTTTCTGCAAAATTAAGACAGATTTCTCACTATATAGTCACGTCTGAGGTCTTTTTTATTACAGTAGTAATTATAAGCAACAATTCGAGTATTCAAAGTGTTTCCAAATTTTGTCATCAGAACATATAATATCTCACCCTTGACTGTTTATATGGACCTCGCTCGAAACAATGATAATCTGGTAAAATGATAACGTGTTTGAGTCTGTTGTGAGGTCTGGTACGGCACTTTTACAGCACTAGACAGACTCAAACAGACCAGAGACTAGAACACAAACTAGAAGACATTCACTACTTGACTCAGTGTCATGAGCATTATCTTGTTTAACCATGATGAGGACTCTATCAGTAATGAAGCTTGATCCATAATCAGTTGACATATACGATGTTCATAAATTTTGATTTCCGGCGTGTCTCAGACCTCGATTACTTTTCCTATAAGATGGTAAGAGTTTCGCTTTTTGATTAACCGCAAAGTTGTATATGTGGCAAAACTATGAAAAAAAAAAGAGCAACACGCAGATTTTGAGGGAAACCAGAAATGAAAAAAACCTTTATGAAAAAAATTGATAATCAAATAAGGTGTACTTGACTGTAATATGAAAACTAGTTTTTTGTAATTATTTCATTTGATGAGTGGGGGTAAAAGAGAGAATTCAAGTTACATTCAAGTAGTACTGCATAGCAAGGAGAATTTTGCGTCAGTCTTCCCACTTGTCACACAGAATAATTATTCGTCACCACTCCATCCAAAAACTGTAAAGGGCCAAATTCTGACCTACGATGTGGAATGGAGGAGGTGACTGAGCAAGTTACGTAAGCATAACATGATAAATAGGACCATCCCAGGGGCCCCTTGCAGTGCTGATTGCAAATACCATTTTGGAGCATCGAAGTGAGAATGATTATATAACGTTATGTGAACGAGTTTGCTTAGCGCCTTCGAGGTCATCAACCCAACCCTCTGCGTCTCTAAGACCCACGTATTGTGTCTAGTAATAGGGTCTGACTCCCAGCGTGCTGCGTCGAACGATGACGTCTAGCCGCGGCACGCTGGGGGTTAGAGACGCAGAAGTTTGGTTCCATGATCCCGTAAGAATTAAAACCTGTGACCATTGTGTTATCTCTATGTCAAATCATTTCTTTGTCTCTGTACAAAGTTATTCTCATAAAAAAGCCAAAGTAAATTTTGAAAGAGAAAAAACTCAGAAACTTTTAGAAATCAGAAATACATGATACGTTTTCATAGATTTCATATGATAACCTTAATTATATGTTGAAAGAAGGTCTTGAATAATCGTAGCAAATTGTACGAGCATGGAACTCAACTGTCAATGACAATTTACTCAATAATCAACGCGAAAACAACTGAGTTTGCTTTGACAAAATCTTTCCTAAGTATATCTACCGACATATTTCATTATAAATACAGAGCACTACGAGAAATAAACGACTGGAACAGATAGGCAAAACAAGTAATATAAAAACTTATATATTTCTTTGCAAAACAAAATGCCTTGGTTATGGATGGTTGGCTTATTCACTACAACGAATACTAGGCACAAAAATGCATTCAATCACGATCCGAAACTTTCATTATTAGGTGTAGCAAAAAAAATTACCTAACAGAGCCACAGAAATTCTACAAGTGAAAAATTTCTCTAATCACTGAATTTATTGTACACCAACAGCTTTAACCTTACAAAAAGAATCTATGTTCAAATCAAAATTGTGACATTCATTCAGTGAACTGTTTTTCTGAAAACTTAGTTATAGAACATCGATCTGAGAAAGTGTTTCAAGTCCTTGTTTGTATGACACAGGCTTATGTACGTTTCAGCAGTTTCGCGCAAATAATCAGAGCCACGCGTCCTAGCAGTCACAACTGTTGAATGGTTGCAAGGATGGGGAAACATGTTTCGCTTCAGACCCGCTCCCTTCCCCTCCCCAAAATCATTGGCTGAAAATTGATTCCGTCAAAATTTCACGTTGCGTGGTCCGTTCCCTACTATCAGTAAGGGAGACTAACAGGGCGTTCACTCTGTTGAGACAGGAGAGACCATCAAAACGTACGTATGCCACCAACATATCAGACCTCGAAAAGGCCATGAACTGTCTCCCAACATAAAGCGTGTTGAGGCCCTATACAAGAGGCCTATCCCTCGATCAATAAGTGAAGGTGGTTGAATATCTATGCAAATATGGAAATCATGCACAATATCACTAGAAAGGCCATTTTGTAGAGGAGGGACTGATTGCTAGGTCTACCTAGCTTTGAGCAAAAAATTCTTGAAAATTTCTAGGAGTTTCTCTTCTATGAACGAACTAATAGCAGGAGCAAAAATAACTTTCTTCATAGCACAAACCACTATATCCCACGACTTTCACCATCGTTCTGCAAAAATTCGAACTGCTGGTCTATGCGGTTTGGCATTGTCCTGTTGAAACAAAGCGTGTTTTCATCGTTGCGCTCATGTGAATCCTGATAAAGCTTCTTGTAGATAAAACCAAATTGGTATAACTTTTAGCAACGGTCCACTGCGAAACTCCAAGCCTTTTAGCCAAATCACGAGTTCCCGATAAAGGCTCAACATCCAAAGCGGCTTGCAAGTCACTTTCACCCAAAACACATGGCCGGTCAGAACGAGGCATCGAAATCAAAATTGCATTCTTGAAAGGCAAGAACTATCCGCCTACAGCCAGTTTCGTCGACGTACCAGCACCGTTCACCCTCATTAACTTCATCAATTTCGTTAAGAATTGTTAAAGCTTTTCTTCAAGAAAATGACTGATCAACTCAAGCAAATCATACTGTTCAATAGTTTTTTGAGGTTGAATTTAGTATATATATACATATATACAAAACAATAAATAAGAAGCGACACGAAGGTGTTAAAAATGAAATTTTCGTAAATTTCCCAGAACTTTTGCTGAACCTAATAGAAGTCTATTACTCATTTACCAAGTCACAGGGGTGAAGTATTCAATTGTGCGACCGTAAGCTTAGATGTAGCTTGCTAATCTCTCTCGGAGGAGCAAGAGGAGCTCATTTGTTGAAGGCGCCTCCTAACGGTCACCCATGTACTTCCCAGCAGCTTCATTGCGGGCTTTCGGCCAAATTGATCCGTAGAAGTAGAGTTTTGTCAATCGGCGCTGCAGAATTAGGGAGCTCATCCCCTGAATTCACCTGCTGCTCTGGGAAGCACATGATCGCTTTCGGTTCGCGTTTTATTTCCCCTGTTCACCAACTGAGGACGCGCCACATGCCGTCGCCACCAACCGAGCGGGATCCCTCAAGAGGGAGTTCAGTAGACAAGATCACTAACGCGCTATTATGATCTTTCGAACATTAGAACGGTCCGTCAGAATCCAACAGATCTTCCTGTGGGCTCTTCGGTACAATCTTCACAAAAAGTTTGCGGGCCTTCTCATTTTCGAACGCTTGATACAAAAAACCTTCGTGGTTGATGCTGTTTGAAGCGTTTAGAATCCTACAAGGCAATTATTTCGAACTAAGCTTATCAGTTCTGTCATTAATTAGTTCAGCAGTTTTGAAACTGTGAGCGTAGTTCTATTTCCAAAGTCTCAAATGTTCTAAAAATTTTTTTTTGTTCTGTAAAATGTCTATAATAAATGCTCTTTTTGTTGGAATCATGAGAAGTATCCGATGCTCAACGTTGAAAAAAATTATAAAGAGGTTCTGACCACGATGGACATCTTTCTAAGATCGAGATTAGATTGTATTTTTTTTGCCAGTCTCATACCATATGTGATTTTTTAGCTCATAAGTTACAGAGTTGAGTCACAGAATCGTAGAAGGCCACTGCTTTTCTGTGGAATTGTTTTCATAGTTTCCTTCCTTTAGTGCAACAGCGTGAGATTTGCTTTTGAACACCATTCCTTTTGCGATGTCATAGCTTGATGTGTGCATAGTTCACGTTTTAGCGCAATCATATTTAAGTTGCATATCTGATAATAACAAACACTTCTGGGCATGACTAATGCTAATAGCGAAGCTCCACTCATAATTGTCTCAGAGTTTATCAATTTGATTTCCTTTATTTGTGTGGTAATGTATTACGCCATGTTCGGAACGATTTTCTCAAATATCGATTATTTTGCATTGGTCGATTCGTTTCATTAGTCTTAACTGACATACATCGTTCAGCAGTCCTCCACTAAGTCTTTAACTTACAATTACTAATGATCTTTGACTCCAAACAAGTCCTCTGTAAATATCTGCGGTGTCTTGAAATAAGTGCGATGACTCCCATTGCGAACACATTTTTATAAATATTGAATTTTCTCGTTCAACAAAAAAGAAGGCTAGCAAGCTGTCTCGTTCTGATTCTTTCTCAAGCACATTGATGTCCTCTTCTTCTGGTAGTGTGGTGGGTGATTACTATGTGGTTGAGCGAGTTCTGTGAGTCTAATGGTGCTCAGTTCAAATGCATTGTAGAAACGTCGCATATCGCAATAAATGCGAAGCAAATGACTGTGCAAAAGTAGAAAACGCCGATGCCGCAAAAGATAGCAGCGGGCTAGAGCGTTTGCAATTTTTTTTTTGGGAAAGTATCGCTTAGATTCGAATTTGGTATCTTCTGTACAATGTCCCACATCACTTGCTTCGTGATTACAGTTCCTAGTAGGTGTCACATTGAAACCAAACTTTTCTTGACAACAGTTTTTTGCCGCAATGCTTTCGTCAAGATTAAGATATCTATAGTGTATATAAATCTATTGTCAAGTGCGAAAAAAATTGCCGTGCACCAGAAAGTTATCAAGTGGCTGTCGATTGCCATACGGTGTTCGTGCCTTGTTGTACGTCACATACGTTATCAAAGAGTGTACACTCTATGTCAGGGCGAAATTTTCACCTAACACAGAGTGTTTTCGCACTCGATTGCTAGCTGGCTGGTAATTTTATCATATTATACCTTTCTTTCGAATGCTTTATTAAGACCACGCTCAAATTTCAATAGATCCTTTCATTATTCTTTGAGCCAACATGTCATGTGGTCTGGTAAGGGCTCTTGTACAGCCCGAGACACGTGTTTCGTCCTTACAGACTCATCAGCGAGTGCGAAAACACTCTGTGTTAGGTGGAAATTTCGCCTGACATAGTGTAAAATGTACGTCGTCGACAACTCTCTATAAGGAGTGTAACGCTCCCGAGAGAACTGACTATAAAAAGATCGACAGACGGCGGGTTCTGCCCGGCTGATGTGTCCGTAAGGACGAAACACGTGTCTCGGGCTGTACAAGAGCCCTTACCAGGCCACATGACATATTGGCTCAAATAATAATGAAAGGGTCTATTGAAATTTGAGCGTGGTCTTAATAAAGCACTCGAAGGAAAGGTACTTTAGATAGTGCCAACACATTGATGCAACTATATGTCTCTACGCACTATTATATTTCATTCCAAAATTTAGAGAGAGAAACACCGGAGTACGGCAAAGAAAGTAGTCTTGAATTGGGGCCACAGTTAATTCTGTATCTCTACATCAACCTTTATGCTCTTGTGAAGAACTTTTCCTTAGAGATAAATAGAATGCAATATGCATTGAACTCAATATCACTGAGAGAAGCTAGTGTTTCGGAAGCTCTTTTTAATCTTTATTGAGCATTTATAATGTAAAAATTCACTAATTCATAGAAGAGATACCTGCTCCACAGCCCGAAACATTGATTTTGGGAGCATTATTCGCTTGAGAATGATGTTCTAAGCTAAAATTCTAACAGGAATCATCAGCATATATGATTTTTTTGTTGTCTGGAAAGTGAAGTCTGATGAAGAAGAAGCGAAGAGAGAAGAATTGCTCTGTTATCCATGATTATTAGATTTTCATCGCGATGAACTAAGAAAATTGCGCTTAGAAATGTTTTCACAAATTAATATTAGATTGACCCCTTTCAGACATTACCCTGTAGCTGTGCTCAATTCAAATGAAAGACAGGATGGTTGAGATCTAGTTTTCCCCAGACTTCGTTTGATGGTGTTTTTTTTTCTTCAAAAAGCTAACGTGAGTGGCTACCGTTTTACAGCTACGGGTAATTGATATTACCGCGCCAAGTTAGGGGACTTCTTCTTCTGCTCTCATCCTGTACACATGGTGGCACCGTCCGAAACATGTTGCACATTATTTGATTGCGGAGGCTGACGGACTCAACAAAATGAATGACAAAGGGTACGCTGACCTATTTAACAATGCCGAGGCTAATCAAATTCGGATCGAGTAACCCAGAAAGAGACAAGTTAAACTGCTAAGATACAGGTAAAACGGTAACTATGGTGCGAAACGCAGTAGGTGTGAATATGTTCCGTTTCGTAGTTAAGATAGCGATGTTTCAAAAAGTCAAAAGGCCACAAAGGCTGAAAATAGTGCGAAAAAATTACTGAACGCTTGAACGATGTCTTCTAATATTCATTTGGCACGTACAACGTCTAGACATCTTGCGTGGCTCAGATCTCTGAAGATTATCATGCCATCGTGATCCAAAGGAGTATAGATCGATGGAGAAGTACAGATGGGTCGATCACATTGTAAGAGAATCAGAAAGCACATGGACGAAGGGAACTGTAAAGTCCACGACAGTACAGTCGCCCTCAAGAAAAACCACTTATATGTAGGACGAACGCGTTCGTATGCAGGTTTATTCAGCTGTGTTCTCAACTGTCGATGTTTTATAGACCATGGTGTGGCACTCATACCAGCCGCCATGTTTAGTCCAAACCATTGCTAGGGACCGCTATCACGCGGCAAAAAAAAAACGAATGGAAAATTTTCCGATTCGCACAACTTATGAAGCCGATCCGTCCATGTGATTTGGCCTATTCAGTAAGGTAGAAGCAAAGCACCGAGAGATCCTTGATACCAGCAGCGCGTCCTACAAATTAAGTTTGGAATTTGACTAGGTGAGGTTTATATAAGAAAGCTGAACATCATCGTATGCCCCAAGAAAGCAAGGAGATCAAACTACACCTAAGCGAAAACGTTGTTGTGGTTACCAGTCGATCTAGAATAGGACTGATTTAGAGCGGTAGATAGACACTGGCTATTCACAAACTTACTGTAGAAACGATTGTGCAAGGGCGAATAAATAGAATGTGTCGTGTGCGGAAATCATTAGAAAAAACTCTATTTAATTGTTTCAACATGCACTTTGCACGGTCGACTGGTTGGCAGAGTGGCTTTTTGAAATATTATGTACCAAATGCATAAAATTTCACGCACTAAGTCGCTCCACAAGCTAGACAATTGGCGTTAAAGCGCGAGCGATCTTGGCTGGTGAATTAGAGTTTTGAGGAGACATTCACCTGTATCACCTGCAGCAACCAGGTCTCTGCTGCATATATTAAGGTTGAAATAACCGTGAAGTCGAAAAGGTAGCCACAGAGCTGAATGTTTTACGTTTTCTTCACTATGTCCTCAGTGTTCTTGGACGCTTCACGAAAACCTTGTCTCCTCTTGCTCAACTCTAAAGAGTCCTTCATCATGTGTAATCCACGACCTCAGATAGACGTCACTGAAGCTTGGAGATTTTCGTTTCGTTGAGCGTGAATGGGGCTTCTAGAGCTCATCTATTCTTCATAAACATTGTTTGTGTTAAATATAGTGGAGACATTACTTACTTGGATAATTGGACGGTCCGTCTTCACGAACTGTGCGGAGCCCAACACATCTTCCATTCGTCTCGTCTTCACGCGATTGTTGTCCATGGCGGTGGTTACATTCGAGCTTAGTTTTATATGGTGATCTGTGGAATATCAGCAGATACGAGTACAGCTGATGCGAATACAGTTGCGAATACAGCTGATTAGTTCTTCTTAAGCACATATCCGCCCAACGTGTATGTGATCGTCCTCAAGGACAAGTAAATTCTCGTAGCACTCACTCTACAGTTCCTTTCGTTCATCTGTCGTCTGATCTCCTTGGTATATGAACGGCTCATTTGTGGTTCGCCATCGATGTGAATTCTTCTGGATCACGAAGTGGAGACATTGTTTATCATCAAATGATTGAATATTACAAAGAGACTTATGTCAGAATAGTTCTAACAAAGAGGGTGCCCATATGTCTGAAAAATTCCATCGTTTTAATGGGAAAACCACGTTTTCGTGAACAAACAATTTGAGCTGTTATATTATACTTTTTCTTATGTTTCTTTGACTTTGTAGTTATTCGATAGACTGAGTAGTTGAGATTTTGATGCTAAGTTTGGTTCTTGGAAAGGCCTTTATTGCACGTACCACCGACGAATTGAAGCTAACGCTTTGTATGCTGTGAAATTCTTACTTCGGAGTCACTTTATCCCCACCAAAGAATAAACCATTGTTGACAAATTTTTTATGGACCTTTTTCTTCAAACGATGAAAGCTTACTTTTCTTGGAAAACGACTTTTTGAAAGACAGCACCACGGATAGCTAACCATCTACATTTTTTTTTTATTTCGCAACTCTTCCCGCAATGGTATGAAATTCTAACAGGAAAACACGCTCTCCCCAACATACGACTTTAGAAAAAATTTACTTGTGGCTTTTCACTATAACCTGAGTGGAAAGCAAGTGAATTGATCATTCTGAGGAATTTATGGATGATTTCCTCTCTAAATGCGATTTTATAGAGTTAGTATCCACCTTGTCTACTACCCGTAGCATTGTCAATTCCTCTTCAACTATTTTCTATATTTTAATGACGATAATCACTCTTATCATGGCAATAAGGAGTCAAATTCTATCAGAAACTATCGTCAGAGCACTCTCGATCATTAGCGACCGCTTCTTGTTCCATGCAAAATATCAATGCTGTCCTCAATGTGTTACAGTCAGCCTCTTGAGATTGAATTGAGATACGTTTCAGAAGTTCGTCCTCTCTCACTCAGTTAGAACATACCAGGTGTAACGTTATGCAACTTGGAATAAAAGACACAAATGCAAGTAGGAAAAACTCATCGGTTTTAGAATGTTTCCTTTATTAATCGAAATTAATCTCCTTTAAAGAATCGAAAAAGGACGTTGGCGTTTCGAGATTTTGACTATGTAAGAATTCAAGATTGGTAGAAAGTCAAGTTATAATGTACACTATATATCATTAAATGTGGAATCATAAAATTTTTTGACCTTAGCATCATTTGTTAATGCGCGAAACTTCATCTATGAGGATGAAACTGCTCTTGTGAGCTTGACTGCTGCCTTATAATCGATGATACTTTTTGATAATTGGCTATTTGAATGCTGATTGAGCGTCAGTTACGGTTCAACTCTGAGATTAGTGCTCTAAATCCTTTTTAAGTCAACACTACGTCGTTCTTTTGTGCGAAAGACTTTTCTGGTTAGCCAACCGGATTTATGAGCACGGCAAAGAACTCTACTATCATGCTATTGAGGGAGCCCTTCTCAAAGCTGTAAATGTCCCGTTAGGGTATCGGAGTGCAATCATCTTGGTCTAATAGTTGGCGAAGCCTCGCTGGGCTTTGCGAATGCTCTTCCCAGCTTCTGCAGCTTCTGTCATAACTGCTGCTCTTCTCTCTTTACGGTCTTCTTTTATCGCTTCTTTGCAGCGTTTCGCAAGTTCGGACGTTAAGATTCGGTTGCCTATAGCTCGCGCGATTCCACGTTGACGTATCAGCTCGAGTGTCTGCGCAGACAAGCGTCTCTTCGTGACGTTGGGACTCTCGGCTTTTATAGTGCTAACGTGAAGATATTCAACGAGTTGATCGTATTCTTTGTCGATGTTGTCGACAACGGTATCTTCCTAGGAGCCGACTAATGATTCGAATACATCTCAGTTTATTGTAGCAGTATTTAGATTTATGATTTAATAGATTTATGGTAGGAATACTATATAAATAAATAAATAAACAAGTATATATATATATATATATATATATACACTATATACCGCGGACCTCCCTCTTTGAGGGATCCCGCCCGGTTAGTTGCGAGGGCACGTGGCGCGTCCCCAGGTGGTGGATAGGGAAATAAAGCGCAAACCAAAAGCGACCGTGTGCTTCCCAGAAACGCAGGTGGATTCAGGGGAGAGCAGCCCTGCTTCTGCAGCGCCGACTTGACAAAAACTCTATTTCTACGAGTCAAGTCGGCCAAAAGCCTGCAATCAAGCGGCTGCGAAGTACATGGGAGGCGGTTAGGAGTCGCCTCCAACAAATGAGTTCCTCCCGCTCCTCCGAGAGAGACTGACAAGCTACTCGTGAGTACCCAGCCCCCACGTTTAAAGCCTGGCAAGCTATACGTTGGGTATCGAAATGCCAAAAAGAGCAACAAATATGGGCCTCATTCCCCTGACCCCGAGAGAGCCCCTGTTACGGCAGCGCCAGGTAGGACGAGTACGGAGAGGCTGCTAAAATCTCAGAGCAAAACTAGGCTGCCAAGATCGAAACGTACTAAAATGACGATCTGTACCTACAACGCAAGAACCCTTGCTCACCAATCTGCTGTAAAAGATCTATTGATTCAAGCAAGAAGAATAAGGTACGACGTCATTGGCCTGGCTGAGACGAGAAGGAGCCATCCTTTTCACGCTGTTTATGACACCGGAGAAGAACTGTTCCTTGATGCATGCGATCGCAGAGGTGTCGGCGGCGTTGGCGTCCTCGTCAAATCGAATTTGACCGTGAACATTGATTCGTTCGAACAACTAACAACCCGTATCGGACGATTACGGTTGGAACGATGAGGTTCTATGCCGGCTTTGACCATCTTCGTTGCTTACTAACCAACATCAAGCTATAACGAAGACGAAGTCGAAGCGTTCTATATGGACCTCGAAAAATTCTTCAGAGAAGACCATAGGTCATTGTCGGAGATTTTAACGCAAAAAAATTGGACCCCCGAAACTGGCGTGGCATAAGTAGGACCAGGTCAAACTTGGTACCATTACACAGTTCAAAAATAATTCGGTTCCACTCTAGCTCGTGCACCACCTCAGCTTGGGGCCACCTACCATTAGGTCTCCGACAATTCAGCAATTTGAAGACATATGTTTTATATGTTCTTTTTTTTTCTTACTTTTTTCGTTTTTTTTTCTATCTTTTTCTACAGCTTCCTTTTGATCGTTAGTTAAACGCTTCACATAAATGTCAGTTCAAGGTCTCTATCCTTTTATAGGATTACTCTCGTCTTCTCCTTTAGCCATCTCGTCTTCAAACATGTAAGACGACACGATGTTCAAGCTCATAGACCCACTGATCTACTGAGCAGACGACATGATCCTTTCGCGAGGCGGGAATATAGCAACCTCCCAAGGGAGTTTTGCTATCTTTTTGGGAATTACATGATAATTTATGCAACGAAGATGGTCCATGACTCTAGAGAGCAAGTGGTCTCGCAGAGGTGTGAGGACCTTAGACAAAAAAATGGTCCATGTCGCGAGGGCGGCACCCAGTTGCCACCAACCTTAACAGTCAGTTTGATGGCGGGGCATCATTCGAACGGTCGTTTGACTTCACACAGACAACCTCACCTCAAATCGTAATTAATCCATTATTGCTCTCTCCACACAATCTTGTTATCGTGTAACTAATTCCTGACATAAGGTTGCACTCATACAACAGTTAGATGAACTTAATAGAATCGTGAGCAGAACATAGCGTTTCCGTGGCAGAGCGAACTTACCTAGGCTATGCTCAGCCCACCACCGCGGTAAAGGGATTCTACCCATGTATAATCAGTAGTGACCCCAGTGCTAACACTATATATTCATTCACATGATCCCACCGGTGGCTAGTTATTCCGGGCTAGCGTAAAAACCCAAACGGGCTCCGCCGCCTAGTCATGCTCCGTCAGTTGTATGTGCGTGTGTGTGTCTGTGTGTACTAATCGTAAACTCGCATCAACCACGGTGCACCGATTTTTTTTGTGGTTGTCGTTCTATTATTCAATATCCTCATACATTTTCTGTATCTCTGCAACTTCTTTATGTCCGCTTTGTCCTTCTGTGTAATCTCATGTTTTTGGACAGTTTTTTATGGGTGACGAAAAAAGAAATTTGCTCTCCATCCAAGTACTTTGTCATTGTAAAGTTGTTGAAGTGTATATAAGTGGTTTTTTTACACTTCCAGTACCGAAGCATTCCATTCATCATTGACAATGGGTTTTCTGAAAGTTTATTTTAATGAGGATGGCCATTTATAAGCAGCTCAAAATCTGAGTTTCATAAGGTGATATTCTGATGGAAAAAAAACTGTGCTGTGATCGGGAACTGCACAAAGCGTGTGTCTTAAAGAATAAAACGCTGTGGTTCGAACCAGATAGCAGTGAGCTTATCAAAATAATAATAAAATAATTAAATAATAGTAAATAATCAATCTTAATATATATATATATACATATATATAATACATAGTGTGAAATGTCTGAAAACTATGTCAGCAAAAACCTTTCAGTGCAGTGCAAAAACCAGGTTGTGATTGTGCAGCGGTAGGTAATCTATGCGTTCGCAAGGAAAGCAGGTCTTGCGAATCACTTGGGCTACATGTGTGAAACGATTGTTGAGAAAATTTAGCAATTGCTATCATCTTGCTCTCAGTTTGACAATTTTCCTCATAAAGCAGGATATGCATCCATGCATGTAAACTGCGGCACAAATGCAATCTGCTAAGAATTTGAAATGAATGGAATATCTATTTTCTTGTATTATGGATATAATCTCGTGCTGTAATAATGTCTTGTCGGTGTCAACAACATAAATTCAGAAATAAGAACGAAATCGACAACGAAGACAAACGACTGTGGAGCATCGGCTCTGAAGAAAACGAAACACGCTGTTGCGTTAGACAAATTTAAGTTTATGACTATAATGAAAAAAGTCGGCATTACTAATCTAAGAAAAAACGTAGCAGATTTACTTTGTAGATAGCCATCAACGCAGAGTGATATGCAAAACTTTCGCGTCGTGCGGAACTAGAACCCACACCTCACTCTATTCGGTAGCGCGTGATCTATCCGTTACACTCTTGGCGCCCACTTTGCACACCACTCTTTCTACGCTACAGTGTATCTATCTGTCAGCCGCCAGCCGTCAATGACCTGCCCCGGGTAGTCGGTGTTGACATTTTATCTATGACATCTTACCGCCGCTAAAGCGGTTGAATGAAAGTGATTTTTAAATGAAATTTGATTTGTGTTTATGAAATCGACGATTTCCAGCCACACAATAACCATGCATACGCCACAATTGCACTGAATAACGAAGATTAAGTCCCATGATATAATAGTCAATGAAGATGGCAACAATGTATTTATTTCTCTTCAATATTATTTGAGCCAACATGTCATGTTGTCTGCTAATGGGCTCTTGTAAAGCACGATACACGCTTTTCGACCTTACAGTCCGGTCAGTCGGACAGGCTGGAAGTAATGTAGTACCCACACATAGAGTTTAAGGCGTCGACCCGTTAATCGTCGAGTGACTCGAGCGGGTACCAGTAACTCTTCCATTTTTCCCAGCGCGTGTAAGAGTAGCCCAGTGGGTCCTCCTCGCTCTAAGGATTCGCTAAGCATCATTTTTTCGTCTATCGCTTTAGTTGAGAAATCGTACCAACGGGTCGGTGGTCTTCCTTTAGAGCGCTTGACGTTCCGAGGAATCCAGTCGGTAACGGCTCTCGTCCATCGGTTGTCGTTGAAGCGCATCACGTGTCCGGCCCGCCTTATTTGCGATATCTTGGCGTGTAGAACGGCGTCTCTTATTTTTAGTCGTTGCCGTAGGTCGGAGCTTCGGATCCTTTCTCTCATTTGCGAGATACGGAATACTCCTAGCATCGACCTTTCGACTGCGCGTTCGATAACTCCAAATAATCTTTCATCCTGCTTATGTAGCGACCAGGTTTCTGCTGCATGCGTTAAGGTAGAAATGATTATCGAGTCGAAAAGGTGGGCACGGGGTCGGATGTTTTTAGTACTCTTCACTGCATCTTCGATGCTCTTGAACGTTCCCCAAGCCGCTCGTTTCCTTCTGCTCAACTCTGGAGTTAGGTCGTTCATCATTTTGATTTCACGATCTAGATAGGCGTAACTGGAGCATACGGAAATTGTCGTTCTGTTGAGCGTGAATGGAGCATTCGAAACCCATCCGTTCCTCATAAGCACTGTTTTTGTTAGATTTAGTTGAAGACCAATTTTTCCACATGCGTTATCTAAATCTGTCGACATCCGTTCCGCTTCACTGATGTATGGTGTTATGAGAACGATATCGTCAGCAAAGCGAAGATGGTTTAATTTTCGACCGTCAATTTTCGCTCCCACATCGTCTCATTCTACTCTTTGCATGACGCTTTGTAGGGTGGCAGTGAATAGTTTTGGCGAAATTGTATTGCCTTGTCGAACCCCTTTTCTTACGTCAACTGTGATATTGTTGTAGAATGGAAAATTTTGGCCGTGAAATCTTATAACGCTCACGAAGGATCACAATGCAAAGTGGGGATGCCCTGGTTATCCAGAGCCTCTATAACCGCTTCTGTTTCCACTAAATCAAAGGCTTTTTTCGGGTGATTAAAGTGAGACAGAGTGGTTGTTTGTACTTTCGTGAAACTTAATGAGTCTTGTAATTGTGTGAATGTGGTCCATGGTACTTAATCCATTTTGGAACAATGTTTGTTCTCATGGCTGTCCTTTGTCCAGTGTAATGTCAGTCCTGTTTAGGATGAATCGAGTAAAGTGTTTACACACAACGGACAGCAAGCAGATTGGGCTATAATTGCCTATGTCATGAAGGTCTCCATTTTCGAAAAACAATACGGTCTTGCTGGTTTTCCATTGAATAGGGACCTTGCATTCTGACAGGTAGCGAGTAAAGAGCCAAGCCAGGGTGTTGATGAGAACTAGCGGTAGGTTTTTCAGGTGTTCTAGTCTAATCCTGTCTGGACCGGGTGTTGTTTTGTTCTTCACCAACGATACAGCATGTCGGATTTCGAAAGGGATAAACGGTGGAATGACATATTCGTCCTCTTTTCAATTTAAATGACAGTAAGAGGACATGGCTAGCAAAGAGATCCGACTAGTATTGGTGCGTGATTTTCTCCATAGCCCTTCTCGAAGCTGTAAGTGTCTCGTCAGGGTATCGGAGTGCAATCATCTTGGCCTTAAAGTTGGCGAAGTCTCGCTGGCTTTGCGAATGCTCTTCCCAGCTTCTGCAGCTTCTGCCATAACTGCGGCTCTTCTCTCTTTGAGGTCTTCTTTTATCGCTTCTCTGCAGCGTTTTGCAAGTTCGGACGTAAGGTTTCGGTTGCCTGCAGCTCGTGCGATTCCACGTTGACGTATCAGCTCGAGTGTCTGCGGAGACAAGCGTCTCTTCGTGGCCTTAGGACTCTCAGCTTTTATAGCGCTAACGTGAAGATATTCAACGAGTCGATCGTATTCTTCATCGATGTTGTCGACAACGGTATCTTCCCAAGAGCCGACTAATGATTTGAATACTTCCCAGTTTATGGTAGTTTCTGGGGACTGCGTTGTTTGAATTTCGCAGCTTTCTCTCCTCTCCTCGAAAACGGAACGTTGGCGCGAAGGAGGCGATGGTCTGATCCCGTGTAGAACTTGGGAACAACAGCGACGCCGGTCAGGCTAAAACCTTCGATTTACTATGATATGATCTATTTCGTTATGGTACTCTCCATTGGGAGACTCCCACGTCCATCGCTGAGAAAGAGGCTTTTGGAATTGCGAATTAGCATGGATGGTTTGGGTCGTCATGATAAACTCAGATAGCCTCTCACCCTGTTCATTCCATTCTAGTCCGTGGGTCCCTATGTGACGTTGTTCAGACGTTCTTCTAGGTCCAACTTTTGCGTTAAAATCTCCGACAATGACCTTGAAAAATGTATGATCTCCTCTGAAGAATTTTTCGAGGTCCATATAGAACGATTCGACTTCGTCTTCGTCATAGATTGATGTGGGTGCGTAAGCAACGAAGATGGTCAAAGCCGGCATAGAACCACATAGTTCCATCCGCAATCGTCTGATACGGGTTCTGAGTTGTTCAGAAGAATCAATGTTTACGGTCAAACTCCATTTGACGAGGACGCCAACGCCGCCGACACCTCTGCGATCGCATGTATCAAGGAACAGTTCTTCTCCGGTGTCATAAACAGCGTGAAAAGGATGCCGCCTTCTCGTCTCAGCCAGGCCAACGACGCCGTAGATTATTCTTATTGCTTGAATCAATAGATCTTCTACAGCGGGTTCGTGATCAAGAGTTCTCGCATTGTAGGTACACATCGTCAATTTAGTCCGTTTTGATTTTGGCAGCCTAGTTTTTCCCTGAGATTAGCAGCCTCTCCGTTCTCGCCCAATCTGGCGCTGCCGTACTAGGGGCTTTTTAGGGGTCAGGGGAATGAGGCCCATATTTGTCACGTTTTCGGCATTTCAATACCCAACGCATAGCTTGACAGGCTCTAAACGTGGAGGCTGGGTACTCACGAGTAGCTTGCTAATCTCTCGCAAAGGAGCGGGAGGAACTTACTTGTTGGAGGCGACTCCTAACCGCCTCCCATGTACTTCCCAGCCGCTTGATTGCAGGCTTTTGGCCGACTTAACTAGTAGGTAAAGAGTATTATATTAAGTCGGCGCTGCAGGAGCAGGGGAGCTCGACTCTGAATCCACCTGCGCCTCTGGAAAGCACACGGTCGCTTTTGATTAGCGTTTATTTCCCTATACACCACCTGGGGACGCCTCACGTGCCCCCGCGACTAACCGGGCGGGATCCCTCAAAGAAAGAGGTCCGTGGGGATATATATATATATATATATATATTGCGGGCAAGAATTGTTTTTATTAAACTGCTTTATAGTTGTGGTTTTCGTATTCCATGGCCATTTTGTATTTAATCAGTATTCTTTATCTATGTCGTATCATGCCGGGAAATACAATTGGATTTCTAACCAAGTTCAAAATTTAGAGGAGCACTGTCAGAACCCTTGAACTGTTCTTGAATTATGGCTGATATGTGGTTAACTGAAACTGAGTTTTAGGTTTGGACCATCATAAAAGTCCTGCACATCTAGCATCTGCACATATAACACATGCAGCAAGATATGCGTCTAAATATGCAGGCCTGCCATCTAATAGGAATGTTGGAAATGAGCAGGAGAAGGAAAGAATAATGAACTGTAGTTGCCGTTCACTTAAACAAGTGATCGCGGTACTAAATAATCAAAAGGTAACAGACGATGTCGAATTGCGCCTTTACATCTTATTCATTTATTTGATTAATCCTTTAACACAGTTTACTGTGCTGATGTCAACATAGCTTTCGACTCAGTTGCTCTGATTCATTCTCCATTAAGGTCTTCGTGCACTTTTCGTATTATATCGGGTATTGAAAAGGATTACTTCTTCTTCATGAACTGCGGAAAATGCTAGTTGACACAGTTTTCTTTGCAATATTTAAGAGATCGAGATGAATTCTTAGATAAGTATGAGCACAATCCAGTGCTCCCTTTGTGCTATTTTTTTCAGGCAGCAGTCTTCCCATGTTAGTGGAACGATTTCACATTGTTCTGACTGTTTTGCTGTAAGTTCCTGTTAAGTAATGCATAGAAAGATCCTGTTAGAAAATTTGAAGCAGTGACTGAAATGCAACTGACCCCAAGACATGAGCTGGCTTGTATCCATTTGATTATCGTCGCCTTAGCATTGCTCACTTGTCTATGATGCTATGATGTTTCCTTCCCGAGCATTTTCATCACAATCGCCCGTTTAGATTAGAAGATGTAACAATCAGCAAAAAGGTTTATTATAAGTCCTCAGAATTCCCTCTTCTAATCTCTCTTGAATTTTACGAAGTCACTTGCAAAAATTTTCAACGATTTGACTCACGTTTCCACCGTAATTTCTTTCCAGTATGTGTTAAAGCCGCTTCAAGCGCGTCTGCGGTAGTGTAATGGGTAATTGGGACTTCCTTCCCCATAAGATCCGCCACGGAGTAATTCATTGGGTTAAGATACGACAACTTTGACTGCCAAACGTCCTTGCTCGAAAGTCTGAAAACTGCTCTTGACAGATGGAAATTGTTGAGCGGGCAAAATGCACACCACCCCTGTCCTCTTGAAGCGCAATTCGTAGATTTTCCGACGTGAAAATGAATATTATTCATGCCTGTGAGTTTTCTGCTGTGTCCTCAGACAGAACACTTAGTGAAAGACTGTTACAAAGTAGTGACTGTATGAAAATAACTTGTTCAGAATGCAGTTTTGTAACTTTGGGCTTTTGTGGCAAAGTTATGAAGATGTATTGCTGACTAAATTGTAATCATCAAGACCATTCCACGTTTTGTGAAGCCATAATATACAATTTCGCGTCGTGTTTTGTGACGTTAAACAAACAGGTACGAACCAGCTCATGTCACGGAGTTTTCAATGGCATTTCGATCACTCGCGCCAAATTCTGTGACCGGCTCCTCCTAGGCATTACCTAACAGTGACTCACAACAAAGCAAGTCAGAACATTGTGATTTCGCTGCTTTGGCCAGGAAGGCCGGCGTTTGAAAAAGAATAATAGCAAGGAAACATTAGATTGCGCTCATAATTATCTAACAACTTAGCTCGAGTCCGTCCAATGTGGCAAAAGGAAATTCTGTCAACCACCATTCACCGTTCGCGCATGAAGAAGGACATTTCTTTAACAATAATCGAGATAACACGGAAAGTGTTACAAAACCTTCATGGAAAAGAATTCGAGCAACTGAATCAAATGGAAGAACTGCTGGACACTCTCACAGTAAGAAAATAAATAAAATAAATATAAAGATACCCTTCGATATCGTCTGTTACCTAATGATTTTAAATGTCGCGATTACTTGTTAGGGTGAAACACAGATACAAGCGACCACTGTACACTGTGCACATTGTACAGTATTTCGTCCTAGGGCTCGTTTCAATCTTCTTCAGTCCATTATTGTTCATTTTTTCCGCTCATTTATAAGATTCTTTTCGATAGTAGGCCTGCATGTGTTCAATTTTTGACGCCTGCCTCCTGGAAGTGTTAGACGGGGTTTTCATGATAGTTCAAACGTTAAATTCAGTTTGATCTAAATATATATTGGTCACAGTACATGAACAACTTAAGGGTTCTGTTAGTAACCCTCAACCTTCACGACGTGGTCAAAAGGTCAACTTATATTTCAACTGCACAATACGGAGTCGGTTTTTGTCTCTAACTTGTATATCCTGTATCTGTCAGCGTACCGGATTCATTGTCGACATCGATCACCACGTCAAAAAGTTGGTTGTTGGCTGCTGGTGGATTTATGCGCTATAGCGTGGAGTGCTGACAAAACAGGCTTTGGTAGTGCGCCGAGGTAGAGTACGTGCTCTGAAATAGGGCGTAATGCGGGTTCGAGTTCCAGTCAATACCAAAGTAATGCGTATCATTTAGCATTACTAGGTGGAAAAGTAGTTTCTAGACCTCTTACTAACCTACCTGCTTAAGTTCACACAGTTCCTTTTTCTACATATAAAACCTATTCTGTGCTTATGCAGACAGATCATGGATAGAAGAGTTGTTCGATACTCCTTCTTACTACATAGGTCTGACGAATAAATTTGCAACAAGCCGTTTTTTAAGCTTTCATAATACGTCGAAATGAAATAGACATCCATCACTCGGCTACTCAAGGTCTAATGAGCAGCTTAAAAGACTGCGTTTGCGACATGGGAAATAACTGGAGCACAAGCTCCTTTAATCTGCTGGGCACAGAAGCTATTCCATAAACATATACAAATAATTTCTGAAACGTGCCATTATGATTATTACTCCTTTGGGGAAGTAATGTAGATCCATTCTTATATAAAAATTCTGATTGCTTTCAGTGCTAGAAGAAAACTTTTCCCGAAAACTCCTAGTATTTATGCACCCCCTGATGTAAGTGATGTGCAAAACTTTCGCGTCAGGCCCGACTCGAACCCACATCTCACTCTATCCGCAAGCGCGTGCTCTAACCTGTCGCACAACTTTTACTAATCATTTGAAAGCTTTATTCTCGCAAGTCAACAACATGACTGATTTATGTCGGCAAATAACGGACGATGGATTCCCCAATAGACGAGAATAATTTGACGCTTGAAGATCTGAAAAGCTGATAACAAAATTCGGTCAAGATCGGTAGGTTGAGATGGTAGTTTGACCTTGTGCAGTCCGTCTAATCAGTCATTCATACACTCTAAGAGAAAGAAAGGTTCTCAACAAGGTTTTTGGAAGTGCCTGTTATAGTTGATTTACTGTTGACCTAATAACATTTATGAGATATTCTGAAATTTGATTGTGATCTTGATAGAACACTCGAGATATAGGTGTAATATTACACAAATACCAGCCAAAAAGCAATCGAGTGTACAACGGTGTATGTTTGGTGATACTCTTACTTGACTTACAGTGTAAATCGTTCGTCGACTCTACCTCTTAGTATGGAGTCTGGAGCACCCACAGAAGATTCATCAAAAGACGGACGGCTTCTGCACGACTGACGAGACTGTAAGGTTGAATACGTGTAACAGGCTGTACAAGAGCCATTAACAGACCATATGGCATGTTGGCTCAAATAATAATGAAGAGATCTATTAAAATTTGGGCGTGGTCTTAGATGTACTTATTGTCTTGCGTCTCTGAATACCTTACAGCTTGTTTAACATGTTTTGTATCGTGCTCGCAAAACCAGTTAACCAGTCATCAATCTACCGCATAAACACTTAGAGGATCACGGAGAATTTTATGAAACTCAATCGTCCTTCATAGTTCTCTACTACAAAAGCAAATTTTACAAAAGGTTGCGGAGATTGACTGAATCATATTTCTTTCAAACAAGCTTGATGAAAAGGTACAGATAGAAGATGAGTCAAACTACCTCACAGCAATGTGATTAGAACTCCTAACTTTATTCTTCAAGTCAAACACAAGGTGTTACATTAATCTTTATTCAGGGGCTGACGTTTCGGCAGTTCGCCTTCTTCAGAGCCTGGAAAGGTCAAGTATTCTGCAATCCAAGCCGTCAAATACCTGTATTATTCCTTTAGAAAAAATAAAATGAAAAAAGTAAAAGATTTTGAAACATAAACATCACCGCGAAAGATTTTGGAAGCATTTTGGATTAATTCGACCAATCCAACCTATAAACCGCAGGGTGGAATGCCTCGATATCGCTCGTGATATGAGTCACTACATAAGACAGCTGTTTTGATGGGTAGGGTGCATTACGAGCCTATGCGATATCCTTCCGGTGATCTCCATTTGAATCATTCAGCAGAACACATACAAAAAGCGGTGAGTATGTTTAAAGTTGATTTGTGCTTGGTGCGATTGAAGTCTAGGTCTGGTGATTTTTTCTAAGGGAGTAAGGTGGTGTTTGATTGAATAAATGCAGACAAATTGACCTTCCCAAGCTCTGAAAAAGGCGAACTGCCAAAACGCCAGCTGTTGAAAGAATAAAGGAATTATATAGCATCTCGTTTTTGGCTTAAAGAAGAAAATTAGGAATTATTGAAGCATGCAGAGGTTATAGATAGTTAGTATTGAGAGTTACGTGATTATATTTCACCATTTAGAATTGGCAGTTATAAGAACTAAATTTAATCTTCAAGTGGCAGTGGCCATGTCAGTTATAGCTGGCAGTAGACATAAAGAAAAGGATAATTAGATTTTTGTACAAAATGGTCAATGAATCACCAAAGATCGTGCTTGTGTTATAGCAAAACAATCAACAAAATCGACGAGTATTACAATTATACACGTATCATTAACGCTTTCTCATCACTTTCTTGAATTCTTAGAGAAAATTGAAAAGCTTTCCTTCATTACTGCTGCGTTCTCGGTGAATGATTCACTAGGTCGACGACCTCTTATAATGTGCAGCTTAAATACGGAAAATTGTGTAATAGAAAAGTAAACAGAGGCATAACACAGTTTTTCTAGGAAAAAATTTCCATTTTTCCTTAGAACTTGCTGTGCAATATTATCTTTACTAGTGTTCAACAAATCCTGTTCTTCTCTCTGAAACTATCAGATTTGTATTTTGTGTCGCTATATTTGTCGTACTTCATCTATTTTTCGGAAATACCATCAGATCTTTTCCCATTGTTAGATGACAGAAAACTAATGTGGATAGCAAGATACAGAACCGCACCTGCAAATCTTCTCCTCCAAATCCATCATTTTTTACAGTATTGCTTGGCGGGGAGACATTTCCTTTTAAAGGAGCTTCTTGGGCTCCCAGCATGATTTCCAAAGTGTTATGAAATTTTTTTCGGATTACAGAAGATTAGTGAAGTTAGCGGTGAATATGTAAACATCCTTCCAACCGACTGTTTTTAAAACTCGCTATAAACATTCAGTATAGTCCGTGAGAATGATTAAAGCCATTCGAGCTTGGTACATCAGTGGTTTACATAAATTTTAGTGGTGTCGCCCGCCTCATCATCAGTTGCACACAAAAACCACAACCGAATCCTACTACAGCAAAGATGGAGAGAAGTTATGTGATAGGACGTGATACTGCGCTATTCGTATTCGCTACCAGTCGTAATTCATCGAGTGAAAAAAGTGGGTGGCTAACACGATAGTCTGCGCTATCACCATAACGTCTCGACATCTCCCCTGAAAAGTAAAACTGAGTAGGGGTGGAGGTGGTGGCTCTGACAAAGTATGCGATACCGCCAAAGCTTGCTTGTACCCGACGCATCAACCTCGAAAAAAATTTAAACATACCTACAGATTATTAGAGTCACGAAACAGTGCCATCATTGCTGCAACTGACTACCAGATTTCCCATATTTGTACAGATAAAAATAACTTAAGCCACCAGAGTTTTCAATAAATACGATTTTCACCTCGGATCTTCCTCTCTCATAACCCGCATTATCATTAGTCTCCTGAAAGACACATTATTGAACAGAAAGATTTTAGTGTGACAATGATTGGTAGGTGATAAAAGTGCACATGCTTGCTTTGCAATCTGCATTAGTTCCACAGTGGTTTGTAGCAGAGCAGTTTGTGTGGTAAGATACGATGGTCAGTGAAGAGGTAACTATTTCACCTCTATTCAGTGGCGGAGGAAATGGCTTTTTAGCAAGAGATTGTGCAGAATTGGCCTGCCTCAGAAAACGAAACACTAGACAGTCCTAAAGACGAAGCTTCTATAAAAAAAAGCCTGCAGTAACAAAATATTCCGAGATCGAACATAGTGGACCACCAAATGACTTCTTTGTGATTCTAGAGAGTAATATGCAGGCGTAGAAAGTGATAGGGGTGTTTGGAAGTGCAAATGGCAAAGGCTTCTCATAACCAGTAGGTGAAGCTATGGA